>JAUMJL010001619.1:0-51696 GCA_033558185.1 Dromococcyx pavoninus | reverse complement strand
GCAGGAGGCGCCCCCTGACGCAGGGCGCGCGGCGCGGCGCGCGGCGATGACGAGCTACGCGCGCGCTGGTGACGCGAGGCCCGCGCGGCGCGGCGCCCGGAGCCGCCTTCGCTCCCTTTTGTCCAAGATGGCGGCGGCCGCCGGAGGCGCCTCCTGAGCGCTGGGCCCCGGCGCCATGAAGCGGGGCAGCGAGCGGGACGCCAGCCCGCCGGGGGCTGGGGGAGGCCGCGCCGCCGCCGCCACCGCCGCCAAGCGGCCCCGCGAGCGCGAGCGCGAGAGCAGCAGCCGGCGCGGCCCGCACCGCAGCTCGGGCGCCTCCCGCAGCGGCCGCGACAAACCCGCAGTCCCCGGGCCCGGCTCGGGCTCCCGCGGCCACCGCGGCGATGAACGCGCCGGCGGCGAATCCAACCACCGCCCCGCGGGCGGCGTCTCCGCCTCGGGCGCCCGCGGCCAGACCGCCCCCTCCGCCTCCTCCTCCTCGTCCTCCTCGTCGTCGTCGTCGCGGGCACTCGGCGCGGCCAAGGCCAAGGCGCTGCCGGGCGCCGTGGTGGCCCCGTCGCTGCTGCTGGCCGGGCCGCCGCCGGGCGCCGCGCCCTCGCTGCTGCTGGCGCCGCTGGGCGCCTCGGCCGGGCTGCCCGGGGAGCCGCCCGGCGCCTGCGAGTACAAGACGCTGCTGGTGAGCGGGCTGAGCGCGGCCCTGCCCGACCAGCTGCTGGAGGACGGGCTGTTCCGCCTCTTCCAACGCTTCGCGGCGGGGGGAGCCGGGGACATCAGCGTGAAGCTCTCCCACACCCCCGAGCTGGGCCGCGTCGCCTACGTCAATTTCCGACACCCCGGGGACGCCCGTGACGCCCGCCGGCACGCCCGGGCGCGGCAGCTGCTCCTCTACGATCGGCCGCTCAAAGTGGAGCCGGTGTATCTGCGCGGGGGCCGCAGGAGCCGCACACCGCCCCCCGCGCCCTCGCCGGAGCCCCTGGGGTACCTGCCGCCCATCCACAGCGCCTACCAGTACAAGCAGAGATCGCTCTCGCCCGTCACCAGCCCCTTGCTGCGGGAGCCACGGCCCAGGCACGCTCACGCTGCGGCCGCCGCCTTCGCGTTGGAAGCAGCTGCCATCGGGCTCTCCCGAGAGCGGGAGAGAGCCCTGGATTACTATGGGCTGTACGACGAGCGCGGCCGCCCTTACAGTTACCCCATCGTGGCAGAGGAAGACCTGATGCCAGAGGATGATCAGAGAGCCACCCGCAACCTCTTCATCGGCAACCTGGACCACAACGTCTCAGAGGTGGAGCTGAGACGCGCCTTTGAGAAGTACGGCATCATTGAAGAAGTGGTGATCAAGCGCCCTGCCCGCGGCCAGGGCGGGGCTTACGCTTTCCTCAAGTTCCAGAACTTGGACATGGCGCATCGGGCCAAGGTGGCCATGTCGGGCCGTGTTGTCGGCAGGAACCCTATCAAAATTGGCTACGGGAAAGCCAACCCTACCACCAGGCTGTGGGTGGGAGGTCTCGGTCCGAGCACTTCCTTGGCTGCCCTGGCCAGGGAGTTCGACCGCTTCGGCAGTATCAGGACTATTGACTACGTGAAGGGAGACAGCTTCGCTTACATCCAGTACGAAAGCTTGGATGCTGCCCAGGCTGCCTGCGCGCAGATGAGGGGCTTTCCCTTGGGTGGACCCGAGAGGAGACTCCGAGTGGATTTTGCCAAAGCAGAAGAGACGAGATACCCGCCGCAGTACCCACCCGCGCCGCTCCCCATGCACTATGAACTGCTGGCTGACGGGTACGGCCGACACAGAAGCCTGGAGCAAGACTTGAGGGTGCGGGATAGGACTCCTCCGCATCTCCTGTACTCGGACAGAGACAGGAGCTTTGCAGAGGCAGACTGGGCCAGCCCTGCCAAAAACGCCGAACGCAGAAACAACTTGGAAAGCTACAGCCGCTCGGTGCGTAGCCGGAGCGGAGAGCGCTGGGGCAGCGACAGCGATCGCGGTGTGCCCAAACCGTGGGAAGAGAGGCGGAAACGCCGGAGTCTTTCCAGCGACCGCGGGAGGACTACTCACTCGCCTTACGAGGACAGAAGCAGGACAAAGGCCGGTGGGCCAGCTTTAGAGCGCAGCCCGGACAGGGCTCGCAAGGAGAACCACACTACAGAATCCGGAGCTGAGAAAGAGCAGAGCAACTCCCTTCAGAACAATCGTCACACAACTGAGGAGAAACCCCATCGCGAGGCAGCCGATGCTCCCCAGCCCAAAAAAAGGGACAGCGAACGCAATCATCGAACTGGTGAATCGGAATCAAAAACTCACGAGGAGCCAAAATCTGAGACCAAAAAGCTAAAGAATTTATCAGAGTATGCTCAGACGCTGCAGCTTGCTTGGAACGGGCTTCTCGTGCTAAAAAACAGTTGCTTCCCCACCTCTATGCACATCCTGGAGGGAGACCTCGGGGTCATCAACGGACTCCTCAAAGACCATTCATCCGGCGGGAAGTTAACACAGCTCAAAATCGCTCAGAGACTCCGGCTTGACCAGCCCAAGCTGGATGAAGTCACTCGCCGCATCAAGCAAGGCAGCCCCAATGGCTACGCCGTGCTCCTGGCCACCCAATCCGCCCCGGCAGCGGCAGGGGCCGAGGGGACCTTCCCTGTTGTAGAGCCTGGCTTGCAGCGACGGCTTCTCAGGAATCTGGTCTCCTACTTGAAACAGAAGCAGGCTGCCGGGGTTATCAGCCTGCCCGTGGGAGGGGCGAAGGGCAGGGACAGCACAGGCATGCTTTACGCGTTCCCTCCGTGTGAATTCTCGCAGCAGTACCTCCAGTCAGCACTAAGGACATTGGGGAAGTTAGAGGAAGAACACATGGTGATAGTTATAGTCAAAGACACTGCCTAGGCCACACTGTCTCTCCCAATTCCATGTTTTCTTTGTGTGTCACACAGCCCAGTTGTTTTTAAGGCCGATCATTTTGGTGGAGGCTCAAAACACCTCGACCAAAGTGGTAAGATTTTTAGTTTCTAATTAATTTTAATACCATTTAAATAGAGCCCATTTTATTCGTTTTTAATATGTGACACTGTCCGCTGTTGTTCTGTATTTTTATTTTTTAACTGTATGAAAAGTTGTCAGTAAAGCCTTGTTCACTGATGGATTTCTAAACTTGTGCAGTATCCTAGTTTTTATGGCCTGGGAAGGGCTGGAAGGTGATGGTCCCAGCCTCCTGCACTGCCTCCTTCCCTGTGTCCTGCAGGGGGGTAGGAATGTTCTTTGTGCTATACAAGAGCCTGAAAGGGGGGGGGGGGTCTGTATCTCCAGGGGTTGGTGGGTTTTTTGGTCCTGTTTGCTTTTTATTTCATGAATTTCAGGCTGGATGCGTTCCCATTGGCTTGAGGATGGAAGTTTCCCAGGAAGCAAATCCTGATCAAGGATAGAAGTGGTTTTACACACAGCAAAAAAAAAAAAAAATTACAGTTAATACTTGGGAGTTGGCTTTGTGTTCAGCTCTGTGAGGTCTGAAAGCACCCAGTACATGGCTTAGAAGTTCTTGGATAGTACAACAATGTGGTCAACATTGACTTTTTTTTATAAAAGGAGAAAAAAAAAAATCATTTAAGGGGAAACCCTCTTGGGCCTGGATGAGGTAATGCAAAGGCACAAAAGGTTTGGTGAGCTCTGGGTGCCCAGTCATGGTGCGCTATCTAAAATGCTTTATTGAGAGTCAAACAGCAAAATTGGTTTTGCTAAAGTTGAGGCTTGTTTGCCAGCTTGAAAAAAAAAAAATATAAACACTTCTGGCTGAAAAGTTGTTCTGTTATCATAAGGAATCTGTGTGTGACTGTGGGAAACCCTGGGAATTTGAAATTTAAGATGGGACGGCTCTGTCACCTTTTCTGTCTGTGGTACAAGGCAGCTACTCAGGAGGGAAGCCAGGACAGGGGCAGCTCTGCTCGCTGCGCAGCGCCAGGATGCAGTGACTGCTTCAAATCTGGGTTAAAACCAACACAGTTTGGGAATGTTTTTTAAAAGGATGCCTGTAGATTTTTTTAGGAGTTTACAGAAAAGTGTGTAGGATTAAAACCACTGAATTGAAAAGTTTTCAGGGTGGGTTTTTTTTGGGGGGTTTTTTTTGGTTTTTTTTGTTTTGGTGTAGGCAAGTGAGCAAAGTCCTGGTTCTCCGGTCCCTGCACCCGAGCAGCCTCCCTTGCTGTCAGCTCCACAAGGCCCTCTTGGAATTGTGCACTCAGGTACCATTGGCATCAAAACCTCTGTGCAGGGAGCAGCTGCTTTTAGTCTTGTTTACCCCTGCAGTGTCACAGTAGGGACATGATGAGCTGATGGTGTATGAGCAGCTGTTTGACTCAATAATGTCTTGGTATCAACAAGGATGTGAGGATATGAAATCTAACGAGTGAGTGAGCTCTGGGGAGGAAGCGGGTCAGCCTTTCACTCAATGATGCATCTTCCGTACCCCAGGAAACATAATTCTGTCTGTAAGGGCCCGAGTGGCTACAAAGCCATGGAGGGGTTTGCCCCTGGCATGCAGGCACGGCTCCGTGAGGGCTCAGCCGGCAGCTGGGAGCAGCAGGGCTCCGGGAAAGCCGTGTCAGGCTGAGGGACCAGTGGAGGTGCCCTTCCCGACCCCACGGCTGTGCGGTGCAGGGTGGCACGAGCACTCCGGCCTGACACAGGTACAGCAACGCCGACTCAACCTTGTGACCGAGTCCCCCCCCCGTGCTGTTGTAACGTCGCCAGTGCCAAATGTCAACCTTTGTAACCGTTCCATGTTGTCTGGAACCACGTGCTATTAAATACCCCTCCTGGGCAGCGTCACAGAGTGATTGGAGCCTTTTGTCAGAGCATCCTACGCAGGCGCCTGCTCAGGCTGAGGCGGGGCTGTGGGGACAAACGCCCAGCTGGGAGCCACAGCTCGTGCTGCTGTCCCCCTGTGTCTGTCGGTGTGTCTGTCTGTGTGTGTTACAGTGTGGAAACGTGGGGAATTGGAAGAAAAAAAAAAAAACATGGTGAAAGCTGCAGTTGCTGACAGCAAAAACAAGGAACCACCAGAAATCCTCCCCCCACTCCTTTTGAGACAAGTGAATAACATTGTCGTGCTTTGGGTTGGGTAAGAATTTCAGTGATGGGCTCTCTGTTCCTAGTGACGTGGCTGCCGGTCATGAGCGTGTGCACACGAATGGGAGAGCAGCACAGCTCCCTCCTACAAACAAATGAACAGCTGTGCACGGGAAAGCAGGAAAAATTGGCTGTAGAATTACAGCCTGAATGAAATCAAACCACCAAACCAACCGCTGCCAGTCCTCAATTTGGCATCCCCACCTTGCACCCAGCCTGTCACAGTCACCCTTTTCCTGGCACTCCTAACAATGCCCAGTAAGGGCAGAGGCAGCAGTGAGGGGTGCAGGGATCATCCCTGTGGCTGTTTAACCAGGGCAGGTTTGGGGGTGCCCTGCCAGCTGCAATGCCCAGCGCTGCCTCCTGCACCCAGCACGCGCTCTCAGCACTGCTCAGTGACTGGGGGATGGGTGTGGGAGGGGAGAGGGGAGAGGAGGCACAAGATACTCACAGTGGCCCTGCTTCAAGTTAAATCTGTACCTGGGAGCTCCGTTCTACGTGTGTGGGTTCTATCTCACAACAGCAGTTGGTGAATTTCTCCAAGATAGCCAGGCCCAGAACTGCTGCAGCTGATTCCAGCTGTGGATTAACGCCAGAACAAGAGCCGTACATCTGGCACAGCATCTCCCTCTGTTCATGGTAGCTGAGGCCATGCTCTATTTTCTTTCTCCTCGTAAGCTGCACATTTTCTAAGGTAAAGTCACATAAGGTGTTTTTTGGTAAGGTAAAGGCTGGCTTCCACAGCTGTTGGATGGCACATCTGATTTCCAATCCCCTCCTTTAATCAGAATGCTGCTCCAATTGCTGGTCTGAAATGCTGCTGTAATCGTAAATTGTTTGTCTTTATCACCTCTGTGGGATACAATTATCCATTATAAGTTGCAGCAGAAGTTTTTAATTATGAACAAGCAGCCCAAGATGCGATGCTGGAGGGGAGGAAAGCTATCCCTTCTCTGCATTAAAAGAAAATCCTTCCTCTTCAAGCAACAAAACCTGGAGCCTCGGCTGAAGCGGGGACAGTTCCTGGTAGTAACATCACTGCAGTGTCAAGGACTGCGACGCCTCCAGCTCCCTGCTCTGCCTCAAACTCTATATTCTGGAAGCAGCCAAAACAGAGAAAGGGTAAAAAGTTGAGTGGATGTTACCGAACACCTGGGAATAAACAGCACCTTAGGAGCCTTGTCTGAGCAAGCCATGTGCACCATAACTTTCCAGTTCTGCCTGTCAGAACTGGGCAGTGCAGCTGTGAGCTGTACATTCAAATCACACACAGCTGCAGGGTTTTATCCCTTCTAAGGGCAGGGCCTCTCCTCAGGCAGCCTTCTGCCAGTACAACCACACAGCAGCCTCTGCAATGCCAGCCAGAGGGATGCAGAAACCCAGTGCTGCTCCCACCTCCTGACACGCACCCCACAGCCCCTGTGCTGAACCACAGAAGGGATGTCCTGGTGTCTCTTCAAACCAAGTGACAGCCTGGCAGTAGCAGTCCCCAGCTCCCACAATGTGCACGGGGGCTGCAGAGCCCTGCTGCCCACAGCCCTGCAGAGAATTTGAGGCTGTTGGGCCAACCGAGTCAGATTTGAACCCACAGGCGCTGTGGTGCAGCTCAGGGAATCCCCACAGGTGGGGAAACCTCAGCCCTGTTGGCATTGCTGGGCACTGGTTCTGCCCGACTGCTCTCCCACCATGCATGGGGCACAGGAACGTATGGCTACAGCTCACAGCCACAAACAGAGACAGTGTTTGTATTTAATTTTTTAATAAATACACTTTACATTAAAGAAAAAGGCCTTCGGTTTGCAGTTTCCACACAGAGGGCAAGAGGGAGAGAAAAAAAAAATTAAAAAACTCGCACCACAAAGGGCAGAGGGGAGAAAGGGCTCCAACTTCCATCCCAGACCCTGTGCCCTCAACAGCAACACCAGGCTGGGACGAGGCCAAGCCAGGACCACTCCCTCCCACTGCAGCCAGTGCCACAGCGAGATGCTGCGTTACCCAGCCTGTCCGTTCAGGTACCGAACACCCCCGGCTCTCCCCCCCAGGACAGAGCCTCTGGAGGACACGGGCACACTCACAGGTGGTTACACCTCATGCTTCTTGGTTTTAAAAATAAAATCATATTTAAAATAAAAATATTCTCACTCCTCAACAACTTTAGAAACAAAGATCCTCTTATTTCACTCTGTAGTTGCATAAAAATGCCTCTGCTTTTCATTTTAAACAATTTTTCTCCCCCGAACCTACCCCATGGGAACAAGGTACTACAGGAATACAAAGTTCATCCCCTCTTCACTAGAACACTTGCCTTTTTTTTGTTGGTTTTTTTTTGTTTTATATAAAACTATTTTTGTTCTTTAGGAAAGAACTTTATACAAAGAAAATATATTGTGAAATATCTTCAGAAGTTTCCTTGAAGAGGCGAGTCATCTTGGCCTAAAATAAAAAATAACAAAAAAAGGCAGAGAGAAAGAGGCCTAACCCCAGGTCTCTTTATTGTGGAGCCTCGGACTGACTCAAACCAACACAGCGGATGGGCTGGAGTTCCTCAGGTTTTCCCAGGAGATAAAGGGTTGGGGTGCTCAGAATCGGTTTCCAATTTGGTCTCCGGTCTTCTGTTGGGAAGGGAGCGTCTCCTCCTGCCCACACCCCGCCTGGCAGTCCCTCCTCACTCATTCAGAGACAGGATGATGTCGTCCTCCAAGTCGGAGTTATCCGAGCTGTCGGCTGCAAAGGAGACAGTCGGTTACGTGTGGTTTGTGGGAGCCCAGAGCTGGCAGCGCTGCGAAGCGAGGCAAGGCATTCCCAGCTACAGGACACGGCCACCACCTGCCTGAGACCAGCAACACTCCAGCAGTGGCAGGGGCAGCCAGCACCACCAGTGTGCTTCAAATCAAGAACATGGACCTGCTGGAGCGAGTCCAGAGGAGGCCACAGGGATGATCCAAGGGCTGGAGCACCTCCTGTGCAAGGACAGGAGAGAGTTGGGGTTGTTCAGCCTGGAGAAGAGAAGGCTCTGGGGGGACCTTAAAGCAGCCTCCCAGTACCGAAAGGGGCTCCAGGGAAGCTGGGGAGGAGCTCTTGATCAGGGAGTGTGGAGACAGGATGAAGAGGATGGTTTTCAGCTGAAAAAGGGGAGATTGAGATGGGATCTTAGGAAGAAATGTTTTCCTGCGAGGGTGGGGAGGCCCTGGCCCAGGTTGTTCGCGTCCAAGTGGAACAGCTCTCCATGCCAGGGGCTGGACAGGCCTGGCAGTCATTCCTCACAGCTGGACAGGGAGCAAGCCAGGCTGACATTCCATCAGCCTGATGTGGTGAGACACGGCCTCTGGGTACCGTGCCTCTGGGTACCGTGCACGGGGCTAATCCGTTACGCAGTCAGTCAGACCCAGACTCTCTCAGTACAAGGCTCTCAGTGGCCTTGTCAGTCCCCAGCAGAAGCCTCCCCGCTGAGGGAGAAGCCATCCACACCTTCACAAGAACCTTCCTCTGGCAATCTCAAGGTATCTGTAATGAATTTAACTACCTGGCACTCATTAAAGGTGACCTGAAAATGGTGCTTTTCCTGGTTTTCTTCGTTGTGGTACAGAATGAAGACATGAAAGGATTTGCCAGAAGCAGTCACACACACACACGCGCGCTTGCTTTTCATCTTAAGAGATAAGATCTCTCCTCCCTCAGTTGTGCAAGAGGGAAGCAGTAGCAGTTCTGGCAGCAAGGCCTTCTGCCTTACCTTAGAGGTGACGTTGGCTCTTTTTCTTATGTGAATTCATTGGATGCTGCAGTTAACTAGGTGTTAAAAATATGGGGGGTTAAAAATAAAAAAAAAAGACACCGAGGCTTCCTCTCAGCCATCTCAGTTATACTGGATCTCTAAAATGCCTGTTAAGATACACAAGGCCTTCTGGAAGGTTCACCCCTTCTCAGATGTTCTCCTTAGGAAATAAAAAAAATCACAGGCGAGCAGCAGAGGGCACAAATCCCTTCCCCCAACCCTTCTCCCTGCTGCCCTTCCTCTATGATCCGTGAAGGATGCTCCAGTCTCACCACCCATCGCAGGGGCCCTAAGCTGAGGGGTCATCAGTGCTCCCAGGACAGCTACAGCTCCTAAGAGGAATTGCAGAACATCAGCTGGTGCTGCAGCAGCCACACTTATGCAGGAAGAGGGAAAGAAGCACAAGTGAGATCATAATCCAGAACCTCTGGAGAAGAAGAGAAGCTGAAAAAGTTTTTTTTTATTAAAAACACCAGAGGAAAGCTTTGAAAAGGGATCTCCTAACTGTTTATCCTCCAGTCCACCACACAACCTTCCAGTTTTGAGCTCTGTGTCTGTAAGCAAACCTGAATGCAGTTAATGGCTTGGCAGAAGCTTATGGACCTGCCTGGAAGCTGCCATTTTCTATTACAGAAGAAGAGAGAAAACAAGAGCCAGCCAAGCTGCTGGTGAGAATTCCATATATTGCTTCCAGCCTGTGTCCCATGTGCATTTCTAAAAGGGCTCCCCACTGGCCCAGGAACAAGCTCTTGGGAGATCCACACAGTGCATAAAGCACTTTGGACATGACCAACAGATCCACCCTCCGCAGGGTGGAGACAAACAAAGGAGAGGGGAAGTTCAATTGCTCTTGCTGGGTGAGAAACAAAACCAAGCCAGATGAAGTCACAGAACGTCACTCAAACTCTGTGCAAGACCACGCACACATCAGCCTGGCAGAGCTGCACTCCCTGCTCCAAGCTCCCAAAGATGCCGCCAAGCAGCCCAAGAGCCACAGGATGTGCTGGCTCAGCTCCACAGCTGACCAAGTTCTGACGAAGTGGTTCTATCCCTAAGTGGGGCACAGACGTGGCCTTTCCGTAACCCATAGTGCTGTGCAGAGCACACTTAGTTACTTCGTGTCGCACTTACTTTTGCTACAGGAATAGTTTTTGAAATGGCCTGAACCTCCCCTCTGTTCTGCCTCTTGGACAATTGAAGTTACAGCACTCTGGTTGCTTCTAGTCTGCACCCCAAGGAAGCAGAAGTGGGGTTGTGTCAAGAAGGTCCTACCAGCTACCAGACAGGCAGAAGCTGCCTGCAGTCCCAAAACGCTGAACTGCAATAATCTATCGCTGAGTGTGGGCGATGTAAACGTCCTTCATGGCCCTGCATCACATCCCTGCTGCCTGCAAGAGAACAGCAGACAGCACTGAAAAAATCCCCCCAGGGAAGTGGTGGATTCCTCTGCATTGGACACTTCAAAGGCTCAGCTTTACAGGGTTCTGGGCCATCTCATTTAAACTATGTATTACCTAAAAGGTTGGACCAGATCACCTGTGAAGTCCCTTCCAGCCTGGCATTCTGTGATTCTGTGAGCAGACAGATCCTGCAGGATAACAGTGACAACCTGAGGGGGCCACATCCTTAAAACAGGCTGAGCTGCGTTTGATCAAAAGAGTGGGACATGAATGAGTCCCCCCAGCCACATCAGTGCCAGGAGAGAGCACTGGCATGCTTCCTCCTCCAGCACACTGGGCAGAGAAGACTGATTATTAACCTCGCACCACTGCAGTGCTTCAAACACCTCACACATTGTAATTCCTTATCCTGACCAACCTTTTAACTGAAGGTAACATTATCCCCTTTTTACAGCTTGGAAATTAAAAAGAACTAAGTGGCCTGGCCGTGCATACTCAAAAATTGTACCATAAATCCCCAGCCTGATGCTCTCTGACTCTCCTGCTCTTTCTTGTGAAGCCTTTTTCCAAACTGAATTGCTACATAAAAAGCTCAGAACTTTCTTATACACCCCCCCCCCTTTTCATTTCTCAAATCTCTATCTGTGGAATGCCAAAAAGAGAGGACAATTTAAATATCATCCCCAAAGTTGTTAGCTTCAGAACAGTCTAAAAAAGGCAGTGACCTCAGAAATGCCGTGTTGGTTTTGCACTTTAAGCAATTACAAAAGAGCAAGAATAGCACCAAGGACCAAAAATGCTTCTCACACACACACTTGGGAGCACTCGTAGTAAGGAGACACCTTCCTTCCCAGAACTCACAGCTGTTCTCTCAGACAAGAGCTGTTTTTACCGACAGATTACTTTGAGAGGCCACTGTGAACAAGCACGAGGATTTGTGCCTTTCATACCAGTGAGGGGAAAATTTGGCCAAGTCACTTCAGGGAAGACTTAGATGTTGCATCATGTGTCAGGACATTAAAGAGAGGACAAGGTCACCAACTGGGCACACACTTACTGTCTCCAAGAATCAGCTCGACTTCCTCATCAGCATCAGAATCTTCATCTTCACCCTCATCTCCCTCTTCCAGGAGGTTGGCAAGCTCCTCATCATCGGATGGAGAGAAGTCATTTTCACCATCCTCACCAGCATTCTCATTGTTCTCATCCTCCTCCAGCTCAGCCTCCAGCAGCTGGTCCGTATCTAGTTCATCAAGGTCATCTGTATCATCATCATCTTCATCATCATCTTCTTCCTCCTGCTCTTCTTCCTCCTATAAAGACAGCAAAAGTAGTCCATCGCAGACATTAAAACAAATGTAAAATGGAGTGAGAACAACTGAAGAAAACATACCTAGAGTTTTCAGTTCTCCCCATATCCAGACATCACACGTTATAAACACTTGCCCCTCACTCATACAAATACTTTCTCTCCATAAATACAGAACATGACACATGCTGGATCATTTGCAGGCCTATAAAGTCTTATCTGCAAAGTGCTGGTGCAACAAACACAGGTACCGTTGGCTCAAGCTCCTCTCCAGTATTGGCCACCAACACGTGTCACCACAATGCACTCTTGAGAAGGACATGCAGTAAGACCTGTTAATCCATGGCTTTGTTGCTAGTCTTGTACAAACTGCTTTAGTTTCAACCGGACCAAAACCTCTTCTTTGCATCGAACAGCATGCAGCGTGGATGTTCAGTCTCTTGGTCATTCCCGATTTAGATGAGATGTAAAACGTAGGGAAAGATAATTAGCCTAAACCAGTCCCTGAATCACTCAGCTTCAGATCACAGAACCATTGAAAGCTCAGAAATCTCATCTTTGCCATTTTACCTCTACCAAACCATAAGAATTTGTATTCAATAAAGCAACTGAATTTCTCATTGAACAGATCAAATCCAGAAATCTGTGTCTAGCAAATAAAACTGAGTGGAAAGCAGCTGTTACAGCCCTGTCATTCTTCCAGACAAGTGAGAGGCCTTCCAGCCTCAAAGCAACAGTTCAATATCCCTGCACATCTCCTCGGAGTAAAGTGATCCACAGAACCCATGGACTGGCACACTTCAGGACTCAAACAATAGTGATAGCTAAAACAATCCCTTGCTAAGTGCCTGAAGACATTCTTCTGTGTGAATTGTTCTTCGTAAGAGCTGCTTAGATCAGAACTTGAACTGTCCATGGAGACCTCACATTCCTCCTCTGCTTCCTTAGAGAATATTCTCTTCCCTCTCAAACAGAAGCCAATTCACAGCTACCAGTTACCACTGCAGATGGCACGAGGGTAGTGTTTTAGAGTCAAACTGACCAACTCGGAGCCTCCCCTCTGTACAACACTTCACCTCCCTGCCAGCTCCGTGCACCGGCTCTGCAGCCACGTGCACAGCACAGCCAGACCAAAGCCCTGTCTTCCTATGGGATTCGTGTGTGACTGCAAACAATCCCAACCTGCTCCCTTTTAAACAGAGCAGGCAACACTCAGAACAACACAATGAATCACGGATGTCACTGCTGGCCATTCTAGTTATCTGCGAGTCCGGTACCTTAACTGCTTGTAGACTGCTAAACTTAGGATTAACTTCACCCTGATAGATGCCAAGGGTAGAGCAGTTTACTAAAGTATCTGTTGACCCCTAATGAGACTCAAATTTGTAATAATGTATTAGACAGATACATATTAAATGTATTATTATCTAACACAAACACTAGGGCTTTTCTGTGTTATCTTCACAACACCGTGCGGGTGTCGCTCTTCACCTCCAGCACACACAGACCTCGCTACATTAACAGCTGCAACGCAGAGGTCATTACAGCATCAAAACACACCTGGATGACCAACTCTCTCTGCTCTTCATGAACACAGCATGACAATTATAATACAGGAATTTTAATCTAGGAACCACCCACCCCGTTTCATGGACAAAGTGGCTTCCTGATCCCACTCCTCTGCATAAATACTTACAGTGCTGATTCACCCACCTAAAGCAACAAAGGCTGCTAAAATAAGGCAATGAACAAAGAGAAAGCTGACAATGTAAAGTGAACAAGAGAACAAACCAAACATGGTTTGTTTATAATTATAACGGGATAGGGAAGAGGGAGGCTGCAGCTTCCGTGCAGAATAGCTGCCCACAGATGTGGGGAGGATGGAATGGCCTGGTTTAACTTAGAAATTGTTTGACTCAACTAAAGAGTTAATCCGACTCATCTAATAAAGACCAGCCTAGGCTGAAAAGGACCATCTATACAAAGGGTTTGTAACAGCTTAACACAAAAAGTCTTAAGAATGCACACCAGTAATGCACAGCACCATTAGTTGTAGCTT
The DNA here is from genome assembly GCA_033558185.1 of Dromococcyx pavoninus. Taxonomy (NCBI): domain Eukaryota; kingdom Metazoa; phylum Chordata; class Aves; order Cuculiformes; family Neomorphidae; genus Dromococcyx; species Dromococcyx pavoninus. The sequence continues at coordinate 38,031 of JAUMJL010001619.1, read as the reverse complement.
TAGACAAGTACAAAGGATGCAGGAACTATCAGTTCCTCTAGGATAAGATTTAATTAACTACATTCATTTAAGTGTGCATATATCTCATTTAGATGAGATCTTAGGAAGAAATGTTTTCCTGTGAGGGTGGGGAGGCCCTGGCCCAGGTTGTCCAGAGCAGTGGTGGCTGCCCCATCCCTGGAGGTGTTCAAGGCCAGGTTGGATGGGGCTTGGAGCCCCCTGATCCAGCGGGAGGTATCCCTGCCCATGGCAGGAGGGGTGGAACATTATGGCCTTTAAGGTCCCTTCCAACCCAAACCTTTCCATGATTCTTTAATTCTAAGATTTATGTATTCTCTTCCATATTGTTCTTGCACATTGGCATAGAATTCATAGACTGTGATCATCATCAAAGACTTTCCTACTTTCTCTCTACCCACTCATTTTGCACATACAAAGTTCATAAAATTTGCCTTTTTGGGTAGTACAAGTTAGTGACACTTCACATATACACCAGTTCATCTTAAAAAACACTCAAAGGCTCAGGGAAATCCCAGTCTTTCACTTATTCCCATATTTCTGCACCGTACTTTAACATCAAATCAGAGTACGTCCAGAGAGCTTCCAGGAAGCCTGGTTAGGGCACTGCAGATCCTCAGTACATAAACACATCCTGGCTTGCTTTACAGGCACTTTGAAGAATTTTATAGTGTTCTATTACATTTCTCGAAACCAGAATTTTTTATGAACAGATGAACAGAATCTGAGACTCCTCAGCTTCAGATCACAATCTCTAGAGTTTACACTGGGCTTCCTGTTGGCTGCCAAGAGAAGACCCCACCAGCGTTTTTTGATTGTTGAGATTAAGTTTGGAAACCTTAACTCAGTTCTGACATTTACAGGTCACTTTTCTTTGCTTATTTGACATGGTTTCAGCTGTTACAAAAAGCTCCTCTTTTCATGTAACACCTCACATCATCTAACACTTTTCTCCTTCTACTAGGAGCTGATTCACAACTCAAAGCAGGTATTTATACCAATAGTTCTCGGCCCAACTGCTCTTTGAATGTCTCAGTTGTCACCACCTCATGGCTGCTCCCTTCCAGCCCATGCTCACCTCTTATCAGCACTTCCATGTCAAAACCTCTCACCTGCAGATGCTTTCCAGCACCAATCCCTTCCTCTGTAAACACTGTCTCTATTGGTGAGCATCTGCTTCTATAAATAGTTTATTTTCTCTAACCTTTTTTGCTGGTAAAGAAATTCACATTTCCCAGGGTCTCATTATTTTGCTCAATTTATTTGCTCCTGCAAGCAACCACCTCCTAGTTTACTCCTCCTTCTCGCTCAACTTCCTCCCCCAAGTTTCTCCTGGAGAAAAGCAAACTCATTTTTAGTAGATTTTTTCCAAATTACAAGTATCATTTTAATTACTATCCATTTCCAGCATGGGAAAAGGGGCTTTGCTTTCACAGAAAAGAACATTTGATCATTGTTCAGATAACAGCTCACCGAGGAATGTTTCGCTCCAGAGGCACAAGCCTCTCCTTGTTTTAGCAATTCATTTTCTCCCCAGCCAGTACCCTTGTCCTGCCTTCTGACAATTGTTCTCTTTGCTTCCACAGCATCTGGGTAGCACATTGGCACTTTGGATACTTTGCTAAGCACTCTCAGGAGTAACACTCTCGGTTTCAGTTACTTAAGAGTTTGTATCCAATTCCTCCCCCACCCACTTCTTAATGCTCCCTGGACAATGGGCAGTGGAAAAAGCTTAAATATAGCCAACAGTCCTTCCAGGGGGTCAGGCATGTGAGGAATTTTACATCCTAGATCAGCAGTCTCCATCCTTCCCCTCAGCCAGCAAGCCCAAACTCACCGCCTATTATCAGACCATTAAATTCATTCTGAGTATTCACCTCTTCACATTACAGAGCTGCACCTCCTCGGCTACTTCAGTGTTAGAATTTCTGCTTCTTCATAGCCATTAATGAGGTCAGAGAGCTACAAACTCAAAAGCCTGGGGATGCGCAGAAGTGACTACACGTAACAAGCAAGGGCTCTTACCATGGGCTTCTACGCAGGTGTAGGCATGTGCAGATTTAATACAGGAAACAGCACACAGCACACAGTATGGCACAGAGGCAACACATGGAGTGAAAAAATAAAAAAGCAGTTATTCTCTTAGTCTGTGGAAGTAAGTTTAGCTTGTCTAACAATGACCACTTACCTGTGATGAATGGAAAAGCATCTGTGACACAGACAAACAAAAACTGAAAAGTAAATGGGCCTCTGTTGGATTGGCACGTTCCATTGGGACTCTTTTCACCCATACTCTGGTTTTACCCACAAAATGTGTTCATTGTAACACGACTGGATGTACCTGATGATAACCAATCTAACTCCAGCCACTGGCTCTCTGAGGCACGTGCAAGTCATTGTTTCGCAGTTGATCCGTCCCTTAATGCTGGGGATAAATGTGTTCTAAGGTGACCGTTACATTCTCTGTGCTATAGGTCAGAAATAACATAAGGAGCCCAGAGCCAGGTGCAATTTCTGATCTGCTCCTCTTCCTCTCACTGATCTCACATTGTCACTCAAACGAATAAGCCCATTCCTTTAATTGCATGACAAAACTCAACAGACTGTAAAGGAATCTGAGAACTGGGCAGGTAAATGAACTCTCCCTCTACGGATGAGAGTTTGTTCCTTTAATTCCTCAAGCTTCTGACTGACATTTCCCATCCAAGCTGAGACAGCTTTTTATTGTCATGGATCCCAGCTACTCTGGGGATTCTAGAAATATGTGTTAGGTGAGAGGAAGTCAACCTTTGATTTCTGTCACAGCACAGGCAGAATATGCTTTTATCTCTGCCCAGGCTGTTTTACTCTGTAATACTCAGTCTGGCCTTCTGCAAACTCCTGTTACTTTTCCCTTTCCAAGAATTCCTTGTTCACACTGACAGCCAGTAAAACTACATTCTGAAACAGGAGAATAGGCCAAAGCAGTTACAGTTATCTGCTACTGTCTAAAAATGTGATAAGTACAGGTACTGGGACAACCTTTATTTGTTTAAATCTCTGTTTTCGAGGACGCCTGCTCAAAGGATGTGTCTGTTTGGTAAACAGGTCTCTGATGGAAACCACTCTAGGTAGCCTCACCAACTGCAACAAAGTTCAAAGATTCCTATTAAGGTGGGCAATAAAGACATGCATATTACTATCAGTTGAGACACTTGGCTGAAAATACTTGTTCCCAGCTCTTGCCCTGAAAACTATTTTATCTCAAGTGGGATTTCAAAACAAACCGTATCTCCAAGTCTTATAGGAACAGCTCCTGACAAACTTGAGGTCCCTGATGACACAGATCATTCCAGGCAGCTTGGAGTGACAAAGCCCCACCATGGTCTGATGGTTCTTGAACACACGTGCCAATATAGGTTAAGGCTTGTGGGTTTTTCCCCCAGCAAATAAGTATCCACATGGAAACAAACCTGTATCAAACCAACAGCAATACCAGTACAGGGGAACTGCTGTGGCAGGCAGACAGGGGAGAGTTCTAAAATAAAAGTAGGAACTGCGATCACAAAGACCACACAGAAAGCTGAGGCAAAGCCTTCTCCACCCTGGCTAAACCACGTTAGAATAGTGACTGTCTTTCCAGTCTTTATTGCCTTATCTCCAAAGCTTTCATTTCACATCACCTAGAATTTTCTAAACCGATGCAAAAAGACAAATTACACACCTACCATCACCATTTCGATAGCCCAGAAGCACTGCAGGGTAATTAACAGTTCTTCAGCTCTGGCAAAAGAAGTAGAACACACTTTATAGGACAGGGACAGCTCGGTGTGGCAAACTGCTGCTGACGCCGTACATCGCTCAGAACGTGGCAATAACTGAGAACACTACGTGAGCCTCCCAGGTGCAATATCATCCACATCAAGTCCCACAGAGAGAAAAAAAGGGCCTTAAAGAACTAATATGGGAAGAAAAACTAAAATAAAAAATGCACAGACTGAAAATCCTGTGACCCACGCAGGAGATCACATCATCCCAGCTTAAGTTTCGTGGTTTTGAGTCTGCTCTGCGCTCAGTCAGTTCCCTTGTGTTTAGCTTTTCTGATCTCTTAGTATTTCTGAAGACTCCTTTTCTGCCATGTGCCACTTCCAGGTCAGAGCAGCACATTGCCTCTCCTTTGCACCACTGCCTCTGGAATTCCTGGTCTGCCTCATTACAGAAGACATTAGATTCATATCCCCTGTTTCACTGGGTAATCAGCCAAGAAAGGGAAATAAATAAAAATTAAGCAAGCTAAAAACCAAAAGATGGTCCAGTGTCTGTACCAGTAGCTAAGACACCCATCTTACTTCTGCCAAGTCCAACTCTGAAGGAATGTATAAAAGTGGTGGAAGAGAGGGAAGATCTTGCTGCAAACTGACACTAGGGAACTCTGCCTATTTCCCACAGACTGAACATAGCCTGGCAAACACTTGTGAGAGACTGTTGGTTGCTGATGGACCGGTTTAGATCTCACCTGGCAGTGAAACAGTACACAAATCTCAAAGTTCAAGGTAGAAAGACTAGTGTCTTTGGAGTAAAACATCCCACAAAAGAAGCTTGTTCACTTTCTCTGAGTTATCATAGTAAACACAGACCAGAGAGTGTCAACATCCATTCAGCATTTGTTCATTTAAGTCGACCTGACATCTCTGATTACTGGCCATAACAAGGCAAAGGCAGCATTCCAGGGATCTTGCATGAAAGGATAATTTAACAGCCAGAGAAGAACCCAGTGACAGTGGTGCTATTTTCAAGTACTTCAAACAAACCCATAAACATTTCCTGCAGCAGCACCACGCACAAGCCAGCCAAGTCAGCCTGAGCATCTAATCTGGGGGTAATCTATGTAACAGATCTGTTGATTCTACAAGGTTTGGTTTGAGAAAGGGGGAGTAAAAAAGTCCTTTTGTTTCTTTGTTTAAATGAGAGAAGGAATTGAAAGATATCTATAGGCCAAATACTCCTGCCAGGTTCATTTCCTACACTGTCTCTTGCGTCTCAAAAAATCTGTCACAGAGCTCTCAGTTGATACTCAGAAAAACTGATACCATGAGGGCTCAAAATTTTAAGTAAAAATGTCAGGCAGATATTTTTCTCCACAGTTCTTAACTTGTCTCAAGCACAATTGTTAAAGCAATTTTAATCTGCATCCCATGACTTCCAAGCAAGGCTTGCCTATCAAACATAATAACAGATTAATACTGTCTCTAAAAATCTTGACCAAGGAGATACCCGATTAATGTTGATTCACGTGGATTTACCCACACACCACTTTCATGAAGAAGATCAGAAAGCATCTTTTAGCCAGAAGGTGGTTCAGAATGTCTGAAAAATCTCAACAAGTTGAAAAGTTCATTTCCAATTTTTGAAAGCCTAAATCACAGAAACTAACTGGGTGAGGAGCAAACACCTGCACGTGTGTGAGCTGTGTATACACAGAAGTCAAGTGACTCTTCTTGGCCTTACAGACAAGTGCACCAGAGAGATTCTATCTTCATTCTGGAAAACCTCTCCTCATTCTAGCTCAATAATGGCTGTCTCTATGGAGACAAAAAGCTGTATTTTTTTAAGCTTAAGACTATAACAAGCCTGAAGGAACAGCAGGGAGCAGCCAAGGGACTGAGAGCAAGGTGTTTAGTTCATGTTTTGCTAAATATATAGAACTTGAATTGAATTTGCCTTCATAATGTTGTTTATTTTAAAACCAAATCTCTCTTACTAAAGAAACCTGGTGGTAATCATCCCTAAAAGCTGCTATCTAGGAAACATCTCTACACCCCAGAAATGAGGAACATAAAAGCACCAATTCTACAGTATCAACCAGTCACTCTCAGTTTGCAAATCGATCCCTATCCCAGAGCAGCTTTGTTTGAATACTCTATAAACATTACAGAAAAGCTTTTAGCACACAAATTCCACCTGGGTCACATCCATTTGTAAGCCAGGAAGCGTCCCCAGCCACATCTGACAGATGAGAGATACCTTATCTCTGCTTGGTACCCAGTGTGACAGCCTGGAACCCGCAGCATTCCGACTGCATCCTCTTGAACAAATACAGATCCCCACGTGAGCCCACACTTACCGGCAGTATCACCAGGCAGCATCTCCAGAGCTGCTGGTTAATCATTGCACACTGCAAAATCAATTTCTGCTACAGGCTATTTTTTGAGATTTTATGAAGAAAATGTGAATAAGTTCACTAAAATACACTGACTGTGAACAAACCAGTCCAAGTAGAAACAAAGGCAGAAAGTAATGCCTGAGGGAAACACTGGATGCCTAGAAAGCAGAAACATCTTGGAAGCACCAGGAATTATCCCACCTTCATTGCTTTCCAAGGATTTCTACTCTTCACCCAGCCTAAAAGCTTCTAAACTGAATCCATCCAAACTAGGGATAGAAACATTGACCAATGATTTCATAAGAATGCAAGACAACCCTGGAGCATATTGAGAGAACAGGGCAGTAAACTGTATGCAAAGCAGAATAACTGCTTTATCTTTAGAATTACAGTCAAACTGTAATAATAACAACTAATTACAGATAGAATTACTCTTTCCTGGGAACTACTATCCAGTCTTCTGAACTGGAAAGTAAGAGTTCTAACCTAGCAAAAGAAATATTCAGAGACATAAAGGGTATCAGAAATCCAGCTTTCCACAGAGTCTGGAAAAAAAAAAACCCATCAAACTATTACCTTCTGGCATTCTTTGGAAAAAGGTGAAGTCAGCTTTTCACACAGGAGGTGCAAACATATCATTTACTAGAAATGCAGACACCAAAGAGCAGAGAAAAATGCACTTAAAATCATAAGCTCTTTGCCTGTTCAAAAAACTCAACAACCCACACCTGACACCCCAAAAGCTACAAATTTGTCTTTAAGTCTCATTGTACTGTAATAAAATGTAGAAGTACTGTGCAGGTTCATTGCATTAGTCACAAGTTGTGCCTCATTCAGGCACTGGTGACAAATGATGTCCAACTCTGAGACTTGGAAGTGAAAAAAGGAAAACCTCAAAACACTTGTGTCTCTACTGGGTGCCAAAATATTTCAAAAAACCCAAGCAGAACAGCAGAGCTTCTGATCAAGATTGAAACACTTATGGAAATTAGAACTATAAATTATCATGCCAGTTTACAGTTCACAAAGCTCACCCGGGTTCTGCACAGATAGTCTTAGTTTACACTGACACTGAAGTGATTTACACAGGAGGTGAGGCCAAATGAGGCGTCTGTACTTTATGGGTAACAAATGACTGCCCGTGGCTAACAGCTACCCTTGAACAACCAGGTTAATGCTATACTTCTCACCTGATCTTCCTCTTCATCCTCTTCATCTTCTGCCAGACGCTGCCGGCCCACTTCATACAGTCTGCAAACTGTATCCATGTTCATGGCATCCATGCTCCCTTGATTCTGAAGACGAGATGCCCGCAGTCAGCCCCAGGAATTAAGCTCAGCATTCACATTCAGTGCTACACCTGACCTCAGTTACAGAAACATCACCAAAATCCTTCCATCCCTTTTACTATCAGCAGTACCATTAGCACTAAAAATGAGTCTTTTTGGTTTCAAGAACCAGCCCATGAGTAACGTAAAATATCCACAAACTACGCTCTTAGACTTAACAAAAGGAACTCCAGAATCATCAGTTCTGAAGGTTTTAAAAAGAAACAAAAAGCACTGCACTTAAACCACAGCTACAGTGACCCGAGCTTATTTGCAGCTCCCTCACCTCAATGACAGCCAGATAGCAGTCCTTGCTGTCTGTGCACAAGTCAAAGATATTCCGCTTCACATCTATGGTAGCTGCAAAACACCACAAAACACACACAGAGGTTAACTGCGTATTACCTAACGCTTGCTGAAAGAAAAGAGCTAACAGTATATGTCTAAAAGCAGATAATGAAGTGTTGGGACAGGAAAATGACAGCTGAAATAAAACTGAAAGGAACATTTGAAACTAATTCAATCTACAATAAGGAATAGAAATGTTGGAGACTCATAAAAAGTAGCCAGCTAAGTTCTTAACCTGCTCTGCACGTGCCTCCTCCCTTGGTAATACATTTATTGGCTTCTCTAAGCACAGTAAACAACAGATAATCTTCCAAGATAGGCAGCAACCAAGGGACTGAGCTGTGAGCCATGTCTCCTTCCAACAGCAGAAGCCACATTGGCTTATGTCCATGGCAGCAATTAGCTTAGCTCCAGGAGCTTTACCAGCTGGAGACCGCACTGGCAGCACTTTAAACTACCAGCACAGGGAAATGCTGTTGGGAAAATAAAATGAGAATTAAAAAACAAGGCCCTTCCTAAAATGAGACCAATGACATCTTGGCCAAATGACCTGCTGTCTCAGATTACAGCCTACTTGGAAAGGGGAAAGGAAGAGAAAGGCAGAACTGCCAAACAGTAGCAAGTAAGGCAATCGCACACTGAACAGGCCACGATCAGTGTTAAACCCAACTCCTGCGCTTCGAGCAGAAAAGGCTGTAGCAGAACTTGTTTTGTCTCACATGCAAAGGGGAGGAGGAAGTGAATGTCACTAAGCAGAACATTCAATGAAACTTCAAGCCCCCAGGCCAAGGTATTTGGTCCTCTCTTCCTCTTACCTATAGGTTTATAATCAGTTGCATTAAATGTCCTGAAAGAAGAGCCAAAGGGACTTCTCATTCTCTCCTCCAGAAGGTCATCTTCATCATCTGCCTGCAACATAGCTGATACAAGGGAAAATTACTCCACAAATCCACCTTCCATTCATCAGCTTAAGATAAAATCAGATTCTGACATGAATTTTCTTTTTCCTTAATAGCCTGGCAAGACCCATTTAATATCTGCTCTTCCAGAGCTGTCTTTGTTAATGCTGCACATCACTGAAACTTAACACAGAGGACAAAATTATTTTCTCAAGAGTCATCAGATCTGCTGCTACACATATTTTTTCAATAGGCTGATTTTTAATTTCAAAAATGGGTTGTGATATTGCTGATCTTAGAGAAAACTGTCTTTGTCAGCAACATGCATAGGATAAACTTCCTGAAAAGATTCCAATTCACGCATACTAGTCAGGCCTGGGGTTAGACAGACTCTCTGAAGCTTCCAATTTCACTGAACAAGCACCTGCTTATCTCAAACCAGAGGTGACCAAGGAGAGTAATAGAAGACTGAGCAATCCTACCTCCATACATAACCGTGCCAGTATAATTGAAGACCACACGACACTGATCCAGCGCAGGTACTGTATGCAACAAATGGAAAGTTCGGAGGTCCCACTGGAAAAATACAGGCTAAGGAGCAACAAAGAACTGAAAGTTTCTATTTTCTTTTCAACACAGTGGCAAACAACTGATTAATTGTGGCCAAGAAACCTAATTACCACCTCGCAAATATGACAGAACCAGGGCTGGACTCCAGCACCACAGCCCCCTCTGCGTGCTCAGAACGAAAAAGCTCTTACTCAAAACGTCTCTGCCAGTGAGGAGATGTTGCTGCAGCAGCTTCAAGGTTGGTCTTGAAAAGGGATGGGAAGAGAGCAGAGGTACCACAGAGTACACTGGAAAAGACAATCTCTCTTACTTTGCATGTTAAGCATTTCCTCTAGGACGTATCAGAGGCAGAATTTAGTTTTAAATCCGCTCGCTGTCTGACAGTTCCTAATTACTTGATTCACAGACAAGAACTGTTGTTACCACACACAACGGCACAGCAGACCATGAGTACCACTTCTGCAAGCAGCTACTTGTTTACCAACACCAATCCTTTAGGTGCCAACATATCAGTCACTGCAGTGGCCAAAGGATACAATTTCTGTGTTGACTATGACCTCCAGCCCATTGGGATGGAAAACACCACTGATGGTCATGTTGAATTTGTCAAACTTGTGAATGGCTTGTGCCGATCTGACATCCCAGAGGACACCATCATTTAGGACAAGGTCATCAGTGGGGTTAAAGGTGGCACAGTTCTTCTTGTAGTTGTTGGCAAGATCTGGGTTAAACAGAGTCAATAGCTTGTTGCCAGTCTGAATATCATAGATCTTTCAGATTAAAAAGAAAAAGAAAGATTAGTCACAATTTGCAATGTACTCGTGCCTAAGATCATCCCATGTTCCCCCTTCTAGATTGTTCCCAGAATCACCCCATTTCCCATTTTGCTTTTTCATTTCAAGCAAGGGCATTCCAAGGATAACCCTTCCTGCCAGTCCTTTCAGAGTTTTTCACAGCTGGACCCAAGTCTCATAACACGTCTTGGCCAGCAATCTGCTTACTGCAGGTTCACTGATCTATTGCAACACGACCAGGATCAGCTCCAGAGAAACAAACCCCTTGACGAAACGTGGGCTGTGAAGCTGCAGGCACAAGGTACCATTCAGCCAGAACCATTTCAAAAATGGAACTGCTTTCAGAGCAGATAGTATTGACAAACCTAACAACTCCAAAGCACACAGTGAGGGAAAAAGTGCCAGAAACCACAGAACAGGAGTAAAATTCCTGGCATTTATACAGAAAGGCAACTTTGAGCTTTACCCCAAACTGCTGGAAGATGAAAAGAAGGGCTTTAACTAGTATGAAGGGTTTATGAGCATCTTCTCAGATACATTCGACCTGTACAGCCCTCACTGCTCAGCTCTTGTTCCAGCTTAGAGAGGAAAAAATTCTCTAAGGCTGGAAAAGAAATCTGTTTACCAGATTAACACAATACAGAAACTGATCTGCCTTCCAGACACACCCAAGTTAAAAATTGATCAGGAATGGACAGTTTGATTAAACAAATCAGAGCAAGAAGTAAAATCAAAAGTAATTTGAATAAATTATGTTTTATGACAATTTTTATGCAAATACTCTTTCAAAAGAGCCAGTGTCTTTAAAGAACGCAAATTAGCACTGAGAAGGGGAAGCACTCTGAATCTTGCATCTGTCAGATTTGCAGGTATTCACACAAAACAGCAGTCTCTGAAAATTTACTGGTAAAATTAAATCATCCAAAAGCAAACTGCAAATTCAGGGGGACAAAAGGAGGGCACTTTTAAGAAGGACACTTTTAATAGGTCATTTCTGACAGCTGCTGACTGAGCTGCTGTTTGCAGTGGAACTTTTATTATTACTACTGAAAAATAAAGCAAAGGAGGCATCTTTGGGTGGGGAGGGCAGGGAAGTCCTGCATGATCTCTCTCAAATGAAGAAACAGAGCACATTCTGCAACTGCCCAGAATACTGACCACAGAGGCAACACTGCACGCTGCCAGCGCTATACTTGCTTTGGAGTGGTCAAGTTTATACCCTTAAACACAGGGACAAGTTATCTGATGCTTTGAAAACTTTACTCTAAAGCCTCTTAGCTCATCAGTTACAGAGCATCGTAGCACCCAGATCTGTTAATAAATGCCCTGTGAAGAACTACACTCTTGCCACAGCTCCACAACCACAACCTGTACTGGTACTCACATGGGCAATGTCTCCTTTTGTGCCAATGACCCTGTCCTGAGAGTGCTTGCTGAACTCCACATAGTGGTCATCAGGGAAGGAATGCCTGTGGGTACAGTCAGTAAAGAAGTCAAGGAACTGCAGATTCAAAGCCCCAAACACCACCTCCACCAACTCCAGCAGAGGCTTCAGCACTGCAGAAAACTAAGAGAACGTAGCAAAGACTGTGCTTGGCTACCGATCACAGAGCACGCTGCAATGCTGAAAAGCTCCACTGGCACTGGCAGGGAACAGCCTTTACAGCAGACCAGTGAAAAGAACACAAGCAGCAAATTCACAGACTTGTCATCAACAGGGTCTGCCACAAACATAACAGAGGAGTGAGCAGTGAATGGCACCGTGAACCTTTAAACACACGTGCACGCCTGAGGCACGTGGAACTTCTTATCTCAGGAATGCCCTCTAGCTGGCCTAAACCAAGCCACGTCAGAACTGTTGCTTACAACTAAGGGAGACAACATTTAAAAATGAAGAGCCTTCCGTTCATTTTTATGGGAAGGAAAAATTGCAAGTTCTGAAATCAATTTTAAATAGCTTTATCCAGGTCTGAAAATTTCATCATGCAAACCACCATGCCAGCACAATTCCAGAATTGGCACCAGAAAGATTGCCAAGATAATCTGCAAACAGGAGAATAAAAATACAAACATACTTCTTTGCCTTGAGGGACAACAGTGATTTTACTGATCCATTTTGCACTAAACAGGACTTTAGGCAGCTAGAATATAACAAAGCTGACCATACCCAATAAGACAGGGAAGATACTGAACAAGAAAGGAGCACATTTTATTTTCACAGCAGACATTGTGATAGTTGTGTGTTACTGTTCTTTCTCACAGTCTGTCCTTCAGGTTTCTGCCTGTACTGAATGGTTCTTCTAACTGTAACACCCCCCAGCCAGATCAGAGTGTACCTACTTCATATCAAAGACAGACTTCATCCCCCACAATGCAGACAGAGGTTGGCTCCACGTAGCAGATGTCAGCAATAACGATCCATCCTGTTGTTCCAGATGGTAGTGGAGGGGGAGGAAGGGAAAAGAATGCCGGGGAGAAGAGAGGTTATCATTTTACCTGTACACTTCAACTTACACATACAAGATGAATTTAGGAACTTAGAGCAGATTTTGTGCTTACTGAACTACACCTATGGGGCTAAAGTCTAGGTACATAATACGGCGTATAACACAAAGAGCCCTTGGCAGACAAAGAAAAACATTACAGATAATAATAGGAATGATCTATGATCTGAATAACAGATAAAATCAGGATAATCCATGCCTGCATTTTCATGCCCTGTGAGTGGAGCTCATTCTGCTTACAAAACAGTTACCTTTTATTTCTTCCTAGCATCATCCCCGAAAAAGATTTTCTTCTCCAATAAAGGGAGGTTATATAAACTCTGATATCTCACATTTATCTTAAATACATACTTAGTTTAAACATTTTTTCATTTCCACAAATATTCATTCATTACTTACAAAGGCACACAGCCACTGTGCATTTTCTTGATTATCTTGGAAAGAAAATTATTGTAGGACTCTCAGAGAGGGAGCACGTGACCATTACAAGTACCTTAATGACAGGCATTGCAGGTCAGGCAGTCGGTGCATTTTAGATGTAGACATCCAGATGGGTGGAAAACACAGCAGGGCTTTGGCTGTGAGAACATCTAAAACTCAAAACAGGTCTTCGATTACTTACCCTGGATGGCTCAAGGTGCGTGATGGCAGAATTATGGCAGTTGTAACTGGCCTCTTCCTGTCCACTGAATACATTATAGAGTTTCAACTGCCCCGTGCAAGTACCCAGCATTAAGAATCGTTCTCTCGCAGAAAACGCACAACAGGTAAAGCCACTCTCATCCTCATTTGCTTCCCTGAACACAGAAATCGGACGGAACCTAGAGAAGGCAGAAATACAAGGGTCATCCAAAAGAGAGAAGAAAAGTAAAACTGAAATGTTGTGGGATGATATTAAACCCAGTACTTAAAAGTCACATAGGTACAATCTACAGCATTCTTCTGCGACAAGCTAAGTGTCAACTGTAACCCTAGTGCTCAAGTAAGTCTGTTACAACAGTGTGTGCAATGTTTCAGGGCTTGTTTTGCACTATTAAGTATTTCTGTTAAAGCACATCATTAAGTTGAAGCACTTGGAGTCCACCTGCAAAGCTGAACGCTATGCTGTACTCTCCTGTAAAACTGGCGTTACATACTTACCTTCCAATGGAGAACAAAGAGCTATGAGCTTCATTAGTCAATGCTGCTAATGAATTAAACACAATACTGAAAATAAAGTGTGCTAAGTATGTACTAAGGACAAGAGAAACAGAACAGCTTTTAAAATCGCCTTTCAAGGCTCTCCCACTTGTCACCGTTGAAGGAAAACACTTCTGTCTCCAAAGACACTTCGTTGCAGGCCCACACAGCCTGAATCCAGGTAAGGCTTTTTGGCACATGGTGAATCCTGAGAGGGATCAAGAAACATTTTTCTTCCTTACCTGCTAAATATAAGGTGTCTATCAAAGCAGCCACCATCCACCCCTCCGTACTTCGGAAAGGCTGCCCTGCGGGTCAGCCGTGAGGTAAAGTTAGTTGGCGCTTGGCGCCTCTGTTTTGGCTCAGGACACTGGTGGGGAGTAAAGAGAGAGAAAGGGGGACAGGTGGCAACAGGGTTCTTGCAGCGGGCGTGCTGCTCCCTAAGGTACTCTGTGATTATACTGTCCAGCGTGGGCGGGGAAGGAAGGTGTCTGTCCAGCTGCTTTTTGATAGCTGGGCTCTGGCTGTAGGCGCCATGGTCCGATTTTTGTCGCAACACTCTGATTTTTCTGCCGTTGCAGGGAGACGGCCTCTCCCTGACAAAGCTAATCCTGCCAATCAGAGCAGAGTTGCTGGCATAAGAAGGGCCTGGAAGGGCAAGTGGACCTTGGGATGCTGACGGCCTTGCCTGAGCATGGACAGAGGTGGTGGTGGAACCTACAGAAGTGTGGCTACTCAAACGAGCCGAGATGCCATTAGCTATGCGGGGAGTGCGAGGCAGGGTCACGGGAGAGGCAGCAGCCGTAACAGGGGTGAAGGCAGACGAATGAGATGCTGCAGTCATGGGTAGGTCAGCCTCTTTAGTAAGGACAGAAGCAGTTTCTCCTAGGCCCTTCGAGATGAGATGGTTCCGAATCAGAAGCAGCAGCTCCTTCTCGGGAAATGTGATCCTTGACTGGGCCACCACATCTGCTTTCTGCAACCGAGCCAGAGAGACATCTGTGCCGATAAGCAGCGGCTTCCCCGAGACACGCTCTATCAGCTCAGCAGCGTACTTGCAGAACTTCACGTGCTCGCTGCGCTTGTCCTGCAGAACTGGCTCTTTCATCAGCTGCTGAATTTGACAGCTGCTGAAGAGGGGGAGCTTGCTGATAATCTGCCGGACAGTACTGCTACGCGAGAGCCCCACCAAGGCTTTGCAGGCTAACGCTCGGATCTGATCCGCGTCTGTGATTGGCATCTTTACAGACAGCAAAGACAGCAGCACCTTGATGCCATTGTTGGACTGCACCACATTCCACATCTTAGCTAACGTGTGCTCGCTGCTCTTGGGGGCCTGAGGAAGCTTTCGCCGAGGAGTTCCAGAGATGAACTTGCCAATACTGGAGATCCGATTGTCTGGGCCACACACACAATTGATGATGATCTGGAGGGCTGATTTCTGAATCTCGGCATCATGGATGAAAAATTCACCCTCAGCAACTCCAAGGATGATACTAATACCTAGTGAGGGAAAGAGATTATTTCTTTAGTACTCTAAAATGTATCTCTCTCTGTTCATCAGACAAGTAAGAGAGTCTTCAAATTTGAGGAAAATAGGTAATTCTCATCATTCTGGGCATTTCCTAAGTCCTACTAACTAGTGTAAGATGTAACCCTTCCACCTCCACTCATCTCCTTCATTCACAGAGTGAATCTGCAGGTAGCTAGTTAGAGCAGAACTCAAATACATGGCAATAATTGTCCCTCCCCCATACCCTCTAGTGTCATATACCCAGAACTAAATTTCCGAGAAGCTGAGGGAACCTGATAGTCCCATTACAAAAGTGAGTTTGCCTCCATCTGTATTTAATGAGCTCTTGAAAACAAGTGCAAGTCAAAGACCATGCCTTCCAACCTGTAATCCAACCACAGTGTTAATCACAACACAATTGCAACCACATTCTGCCCTCCCACTTATTTGCACCCCTGACAATAACTCAATACATGACTTAACTCTTGTCTCACCGTGGGTAAGAAAGAGCCAGCTGACAACTGGTATATGTGTACGTGATGAGGATCATAGTCAGCTTACCCACAGTCGAAACGGTGGATCCAGCTTCATCTAACACATCCACAGGTTCTGCCAGCTGCAACTGGATTTTGGGAACCACGGTCAGGATGGCCAGTACATCCAAAGCATAGCGCACCGTGTCATTCCTGGAAGGCAACAGAAGAACTTTTCCTAAACGCGCTGCAATTTTGTCTTCATAAAAAACAGATTGTTCAGATCTAAATTAAACTTCTCCATCTAATATAACTCTACATCTTAGCTGGAAAACACTGCTGTCCAAAATACCATCACCACTCAGCTAGAGGGGAAGTTTCTGTGAAGGGAAACTGTTTAGCAGTAAAACAGACAACTGTGATTGGGAAAAAGGCATCAACTTAGGCATCAGTTTAAGAGAGACACAGCTGTGAGGAAAATGAAAAGGGCTGTTACACAAGAGGCAGAAGAGCAGAACAATGCCAGAGAAGGGGGAGGAGGTTTGTAAGCCTGTATGGAAATGTAAGAGTTAACCCAGGTAGCAATTAGGAAATAGCTGCAGGGAGTGAGAAACAGGAGAACAGAAATGACCCAGGAGAGGCAACCTGAGAGGGAGGGAGGGGACTGCAGAAGCAAAACAGATTGCAAAGGCTTTCAAGTTAAGTTAGGTAAGGAGCTCCTGCAGGCAACAGAAATTGGGAGGGAAGGAGTCCTGGTGACAAGAACACAGCTGGTGACAACTAGTTACAGCAGCCAGTGACTCACCAGTGAGCAGATCTCTAGAGAGGACTACAGCTCCACTTTGGGGAGCAGATGGTCTTGAGGATAAAAAGGGCTAGGACTTCACACCCACCCTCCCTCTGACCTGAGGACAGGATCCTAACAGATTCTATCAGAGCCCAGGGGCAATTCCCTTTCTTTTGTAATAGTGAGGATGTTGCAGATTGTTTTGGGATAGGGAGGTGGGGGGAAGAGGTGCCACAGAAAGAAAACAGAATGTCCCAGTGCCCCCGGAGCTTGTCTGCAGCCAAGACAAGGGAGAAACTTAAAAGTGGCATAATTTAACAGTGCATCATCTAGAGACATGAACCTGAGAAACACACATAACCATCTTCTGTCTTTTTCCTCTCTCAAAGGCTGGCTTGGTGCATATTCCCACAACTCCTTTGCATGGTTACATTTGCTCAGTAAGCTTCAAATACTAACAAACGGACAAAGTAACAGAGTCTCTGTTGAGTCAGCTCAACTAACTACATCCAAACAGACATTCCAACCCTTTCCAAGCTTAAGATATGTCTTAATTTCACCCTCTGTTTTGAAGGTTTCATAGTCTTTCTCCAACAAAAAGGTAAACACATCTTGAGACAGATAGGAAGCGGCACAGAATAGTGATTAAGCTCTACTATGATGCTGATTTCCTAGAAAACAAAAGCCTGAGGCATTTTGGCTCTTCAGAAGTCTCATGACATCCCTCTCTCTACCTCCAAGGTGCAGTCCCGCTTTCCACGTCAGCTTTCATAAGCACCGTGCAGCCACAACACAGTCCCTAACAGCACTAACCAGAACGTGCCTGTTTTAAATGCTATCAGAGGGACAAAACATCTAGAAACGTAACATCCTGCCCAAGAGTTACCGCTTGCTGCACTAACACAGAGCAAACAGCTCACCTTGCATAGTACGTCTTCCAGTTGCACGCTATTGAAATGAGCTGAAGCATGAGCTGGACGCAAGACAGCTTGAGAAAAACCTCTGCTGGCTCCCAGTAGAGCTGTGCTGGACCATACTCGATCAGGAACTCCATCATCTCCACAATCTGCTCATGAGTGTACGAGCAGGCCTGCAGGGAAGCGAGGTGGAAGCATTTCAGAAAGATCAAGAGGGTTATAAACTTGAACATTGAGTCCCCCTTTCCCACCCATTGTTGGGATTTAACTGGAAACTGTAGATTAGATTACCATCCCTCCTGGAAGATTAAGCATATACTTTCTCTTTTATTCCCCAACTAAAGAATACAGCAATAATATACAATAATAAGCTTAAGAATAATATCCTTTCAGTTTCTTTGCAATCCTAGAGAACTTAGGTCAATTTAGTAAGAAAAAAATACATTACATTAATACTCTACTCTGCTTTTAAGCTACTAATCTAGTAGTTCCTAGACCATCATACAAAGAAGGCTGCAGGAAAATATTATGTTACAGTTTCTAAATCTGGCTACAAAACACACTGCAGAAAAAAGGAAATTCCTCACCAGCTTGCCTTTCCACAATTTTTTGTTTAATCACACAAGAAGGCATGTATACATTTCTGTATTTACTGAACAGAAGTGATTTTTGCAGAAGTAAAAACACTCATGTATTCTTTTTTCAACTCTTCTAGAAAGCCACCATAAATCAAACCAGAAACCACGAGGAAACGTGCTCCCTCAAAACAAGGAGCCATAAAACTCATTTAAAAAAAAAAAAAAAAAATCACACTTTACAGTGAGAAAGAATGGGAAAAAAAATCACGGACAACATAGGAATCTCCCAGGTCATTCCTAAAACTATGGTGTCTAAAAGACACGTTCCACATGTCATTATCAAATCAAACTTATTTCCAAGTTTTTCAACATGATGTCCTTCCCAAGATTAAAAGCATGGAAAAATCCACAAATACCAGAAATAACCTGCCTCTAACTTCAGTTTTTGAGAGCTGGAAGGAGAATCACATCAGATGAGCAGAAACCTGAATCAAATGTAGTTCAGACAAACCTCAAAGGCTCTTCTGCATTTTTCTATTGCAGTGTCATTCCACAAGGCAGGAAGAAAGTACAGACAAGAAATCCCAGTCCCTATAAATTGCACACTCCCCAGTTATCCCTGGCTTCAGAGGACATCCACATATTCCTGAAGCTTGGATTCACTTGAAAAATGCAACGACCATGTTAAAAGCTTGTGACATGTTGCTCACCTTGTAGGGGGGCTGTGGGTGGACCAGAATGCCCCCTTCAGTGCGCTGGAGCGACTGCTTCACCTGCTCAAGTTTGATGGCAAGGTGAGCCTCAAAGTATCGACGCAAGGCCATGCAGGTGTGCTTCCCCGTCTGACGACTAGCAAAGATCTCATCGTCACTTAGGAGGGCTCCTTGGTCTTCCAGGTTTAAGATCTCAAGTGTGCTTATCTTCAGAAAGAAGATAAGAAAATAAAAGTTTCATCAACTCACTCTTCAGGAAAAAAAAAAAAACACCTACAGTTCTCAGCTGCACTTGTACTAAAGTCAAACAAACTCACTTGCTATACAAGACACACAAGCACCCTCTGAGAGCTGAGGAAAGCTGTCTGCACTGGCAAGGCTATCTGCATGAATACACAGTTATTGAGTTATAAAGCACCATTCCCCCTCCTTCATTGTCTAAGAAGAAGGAAATCCAGAGTTACCTCATGATGGATCTGGAGGCAACCTGTGCCTGGTACCATCAGGTATTATTTTACAGGACACACAATGTGCTTATGCCCTGCAGTGTGGATGTCCCTGAGTCAGCACCAGCCCAAGCTGTCAGGACTGCCCAGCCATACCATGCAAAGGCACCAGCTTTGGGCATGAGTAGTGTAATTTGTGCTCATAAACTACTGCAATTCCACAGCAAACACAGCTTTGCCTTGCTTGGAACAAGGCTGGATGTGTCTGTATCCAAAAGGGTGCATGGTGACACCACATGTGTGGAACGGCCAGAAACAGTTTAACTACCAACTGCTCAACTCAACAGCTGCACCAAAAAGCTCTCAAAGAGTAGCAAGTCTTTGGACAATGATCATAACAATAGGGAAAAGAATAAAGATGAAGTGATCCACATGTCTGTTACTTAGAAAATGCACCCCACCTCTCCATCTCTGGGGAATTTAGGAGGGGAAAAAAAGAGCAAACAAAACACAAACAAAATTCTCCACACTTGCACTGTAAAGGGTATAAAACCTGACACTAAAACCCTGTTCACCACATAAAACCGCAACCCTTACCAGGTTAACCAGACGCCGAAGACCATCGTGCCTGTCAAACAGCTCCAGGACAGCACGGAAGGAGAAGCAAATGGAGAAGAACATGGTAGCATGGCAGCACCCCGAGGCATGGGAACACTCCATTAGCCATAAGGTATAGTTTACTACATCTGAAAGCACATTGTGGGGGTGCATGCACACCTGGAAAGCAAAGGAACACTCGTGAGAAGGACTTTCAACAGCTTGCTGAAGAGGACTTGTCAAAGGAGAATGAGGGTTCTTTGAGGTGCAAAGAGACAGAGGACAAATACCAGTTACTCCCAGCTTGATTTGAACATCTGAGACATGACATAATAAGCTCCATTCCAGACAAGTAACAGAAAGCCCCAATGAGATTCATAAAGGCCATGATGTGGCACTGTAGGACACGGTCCGTTCCCTAAATCCACTCAAATACATCATTACCTACAAACTTCCTATTGTCTCTATATGAATTTGGTTTTTAGCTTAAGAGATGTTTATTCACTGTTTGACCACAGGCAGAAACACTAAGAAATTATGAAAATCACTGCAGTTCTATCAGAAGAATGCCTCTTACCCTCTCCATGGCGTCTTGATTGTAAGACAAATAATATAAGCACATGGAGACCCCTGTTGCTGCCATGGAAGGACGAGGAATCTCCAGCAACTTTTGCACTCCTCCATGAGCAACAAACTCCGTTGCAAACTTGTTGTGCAGCAGCAATGATGCCAAATGCTAAGGAAGGATAAAAGTAGATTAGACTGGAATGCTTCAAACTGTCGATTCCATCCCCCACCCCAGAGCGAAAGACAACATTGGAGGATTAGACAGAGAAGTTACTGTGAAAGAGGGCAAGAACAACACAGAAATATAACTTGTGATGCTGGGGCTCCTGCGAGCAAGACACTTATGCTTCTTACTCCTCACCGATGTCCCTTGAGATGACAGGCAGCAGAACAACTCAGGAATGCCATCTAAGGGCAGTGGGAACACAGGTGTTTGACAGAAAAAGGAAATTTTATCATCTTCAGGTAGGCAGATGGGAGGTGAAACCAATGGCACTTCCTGCACAATTAAGTTCTTCACCCCCCCCCCTTTTTATTTTAAATATTTGAGTTATAAAAACAAAACCACTACACATTCAGGTTGAGTGACAGCCAGCTTCAATCCCAACGAATCCTGGAAGACACACAGCTCTAAAGAAGGCGAGCATTTGCCTTTGACACATGCAGCAGACATATTCAATGCTTTTGCCGTGTTTATGGTACGTCTGATGCCTGATGAAAGCAAAGTACCTTAAGGGCTTCAAAAGTGAGCAGCACATCGTTGGTTCTTTTCAGATCGATGTAGTACATCATCAGCTCCCTCGATCCCAGCTGCATAAAAATGGGGAGTAGCTGTGGAAAATAACAATGGGAAACTAAGTTGAATGTTTCATGGCAAACCCAAGCTTTGCTGTTGTTTTTACTCTCTCAAACCCCCAGATTTCCCCTATTGGCGGATACCTGTTCTGAGAGGTCAGTGGTAACCAGCTCCATCCATAAGAAGCACTAAAGGTTAACAGACCTCTTGTAATACATCTGCTGACTGCAGCAAGGTGCAGGACAGCTGCCACACGGAAATCCTAAGACTCTCCTTCAAGTGCGGCTATGGCAAATCCACACAGATACCACCCTGGCGATAGGTTCCACTTTCCATCTGTGCAAAGACAACTACCCGACAACTGAACAGAAAAAACAGCAGAGCAGGGCAACAAACCAAAACCCTTTGCATAATTCTTTGTGTAACAGCTTTATAGTATTAATTCCTATTTTTATATCCTATTATTGTGGGCATATGAAGTGATCCCATCAGCATGCAGGGTATTAGGGGTATTTGGCTCTCACAGAAACAGGATACACACGTGCACACACATGTAAGTTACATCACAAAGCAAAGCCATGTTGCTTTGTTCTTTTTCAAATAAAGTTAAACCACCTAAAAAAAATAAACAGAGGTAAGGGTGGTCTGCAGACCTATGCTAACTTGAGTTTTACGCTTAGAAAAAAAAGAAAAAAGGGAAGTTTTTGGTAAACCTGACACTGTCCAACTATCTTGCCCATGTGGGTAACAACAGCTCTCAAAAGCATCTGCATAACAGATGCCACTTCTCATCAGAACTACCACTGGGGTTAGAAAACCCATTTCATTTAGAATTTCGTTATTTCCTCGGACTTTTAATTGCTGGAGTCCATCACCTCCCACCAAGGAAACACAAAAAAACTTCGAACTATGTGACTGCCCTGTGGCACATACACAACTACCACATTCAACAGAAGCTGGGAACAAAATTCCTAGTGCCACGCTCCAACCACCAGACCACACACCTGCTGGGTTCAGGTTCAGGTTTGAGTATTGCCTACACAGTAATACTCAAACTAATGACTTCATCAATCTGAAGGTCATCAACAGCTCAGAAGGGTTCCTCATCTTAACCACATCAGGAAATATCAGGGTGCGATGTAACCATTCTGCATATGCTTCCCCACAACACCCCTCCTAGTTTTGCCAGGAGGATTCAAGCACAGAGTGCTTTCTCCCCCCTTCACTTGCTCACCTCTTGGTACTCCCCTAAGGGAGTCAGGTACTGAAGAATGAGCCTCTGCTCTATGGCGGGAGTCAGAGGGTAAAGCGTATAATTAGTGCCAATCACCCACGGGGACATTTCTGACCAGCTGCTGTTGGACAGCTCAACAAACATCCGCTCTGGTTCTGAGGCAGAGAAGCCCAGCTTTTGTTTGGCCTTCCGGAAGCCGTCTCTTTCATGCTGTTTCCCTGATTTGCTTTTTCTCAGTCCCCCATCATCTAGCTTTGCAGCAGAGTTTACTCTGCTACTGGTCTTGTGACTTGAGTCCAAATGAAAGGAAATCTCCATGTCCCCAGAAACTTCCTCTTGTTCTCCATCTACTGCCATCTCCCCATAATCCATATCCACAGCCTCTTCATCTAGAGGCAGCAGGGGATCTGACGGCACCTTCCGAGGACTGGGACGCTTGTTTTCTTGTTTTGTAGTCAATTCAGTAACCTGTAACTCTCGTAGCCGTCGGAGCACCAAAGCCACCTGACACGGAAAAGAAGAACGCATGAGAACACACTTCCTGCTTTGGTCTCACATCTCACATTGACCATACTTTTTATTCTTCTCATATAACCAGCATCACAGTATAAAGCATTAAGCATGCAGGGGTGTATATTTGCCCAGAGAAATGAAGATTTCAAAGTGAACACCCATGTTGATTCACCTTTCATTTTTAAATCCTGTCCAGTATGTAAGTCATAACTTTTGAAAGTTTTTCTTCAAGGAAGCTAGGAATATGAGTCCCATCAAAAAGTACAGGACTTGTCTTCTTGGGTTTCCTTTGACAGTTTTAACATGAATGGTACAACAATAATCAGGCTGCAACGTCAGCAAATGCACAGTGAGGAAAAGATGGGAAGCGTGAGCTACTGATTCTCACTACTATAACCACCATAAGGCCCACATATTGGATCAGGAACATGAGCTCCCCACAAATAAAATAACAAAGGTAAAGGTGTCTGTCTGCCCTCTAAAGGGGGAAAACGATCAAGAGATCATTACCAATTGTGAGTTCTCGTCCCTGTAATTTGCAGCAATGTCTTGGTTTTCCATAGCTCCTCCTAACAGCCCCGTTGCGTATGTCCTTAGTGGCTGATCAGCCTCTCGTGCCCACTTGAAGAGATTTTCAACTATGCCTTCCTAGAATGAAGAAAATCAGGAAGCAACTCCAACAGTTACATTTCATTGTTAACTTCACAATCCCAGTGACAGTCTCTGTTGGTGACAGTTCTCCCCATCTCTAGTGATGACCAGGCCAGATTTCCTATCAATCATGTCCCAAACCAAAAAAGTCCTTAAGTGCAAAACAACCTAAAAATTTAATTTCAATTTACAGAGAGATTTAGTCTCTGGAAAAAGCCATTCCTCCACAAACAGAGAACAACTGTTTTGCTTTTAATTTTTTTGGATCAAAGTCTCACAGCCTTAGCCTTTGGACAGATCGTAACGATTTCAAATTAAATTCAGTCATTCACAAAGGGAGCACATTATTCTTTTCTTTTATTCACATCCATATTTACCACAGTAAAGAACTTTTATATAAAGCACTATCTGATCTCCAAACTTAAGGAAAATGGTACATTAATTCTTACAGGTGAGGAAACTGTGGCTCAGGAGGGAAAGCAACTTTCTCCCCACTTTTCAACTCTGTGCCCCCCTTCAAAACACCACACTTGTCAACGTACAGAAGTCTGATTCAGCTGTCCATCACAGTTCCAGATAATCCCCACAAAGCATATGGATTTCAGACTGCTTAGATAAAGTATGACTTGCTTATCACCTCGCTCTAATAACGCTATCACTCTGCTGTAGCTGGGGATTACCAGGCAAGACTCTACAGCAAATCCTCACACCCGGTATGGCCTGCTCCCCTCACACACCTACAAAGTAACGATTCAAATTATAACTCTTCCTAAAACATTACATTAGGTTCCAGCTCCTCTGCTTCAATCAGTCCTGTTATACCTTTAAAGCTGCAAAATACCCAATATTTGATCAGTTGAACAAGTCAAGCTCAAAAAGCCCCAAACCATTAGCAAGATTGATCAGATTGTCTCCCAGAGACAGAATTTCAATATGGCTTTTCACTGGTGTCTCCTATGGGAAGAACTGCTGGAGTACATAATACATCAAGATTAAAACCCAAACCTTAGCACAGACGATACCTTTTCCTGAAAAACAACAGCTGTTTCCAGTCCCGGCATGATATCCAGAAGAAGTCGGCAGGCAGCAGTGTTTAGTGGAGGTTCTCTGCTTGTCATCACGTAAGCATTCACTAGCTGGAGAATATCAGGAACAGCATTGGTTTGGAATTCAACTCTAACCAACACCAGCGCACTGAGGGCCTTAAGCTCCCACAGCAGCAAAATGACAAAGGAAGAAATGTCAGCACAGAAGTCCCGGATCTTAAGCCGATGAGCCTTTAACTTGCCCCTCCAGTGCCTCCAAAGTTGAAATTACTTCACAGAGGAACAGAACTCCCTTCTAATCTGCTGTTCACTGACTGAATATCTATCTTGAGCTGATTTGTAAAGACAAATGCTTAAAAAAACAGCAGTTAAGAGTGTAAACATGAAAAAGTTAATAGCTAAAAAACCATAACTAATCACACATTTTCAATGGCATCTATGCTTGCTTATCACTTGTAGCCTAAGGCAGGAAGATACATGCAAGCAACTTGTCAAAATCCTTGCAGCAATGTGTACTGATACAGACACTTGCAGGGATGCGAGGGTAACAAAAATTCCAGCTATTATCTCATCTTAGAATACAGCAATGGAAGAGGAAAGCCAGGCTCTTGCCTCTTAATCCTCTGCCTGAGTCTTCCAAAGCTGACACACTCCTCTACTACAGGCAGCCCAGCAATTCCAGGTATTCAGAGACAAAGCATTGGAATTAGTGGTACTAATCTCCATTACCAAAATTGATTATGCTTCTAAACCTGTATTAGAGGAGCTACATTTTCTTTAGAGAGACTGATGAACCTTGAGAAGAACTAATTCAATTGTTACTACACATATTCCAGCACTCCTGCACAGCTCATGAACTCCCCTTTCCTTGAGTCACTTCAACAATGGCAAATGAGTTGCACTTAAACTCATTCTTAAAGTCACTGCTATGGAGGAGAAATTCCCTACACCAGTAAAATAAATATTAAAGGAGCACTGAGGTCAGCCAGCACAGAGTGAACAAGAACCATAGGAAGGTGTCAGGAACTGACAGACAGTTCTCAAAGCAAACCTACCGCGTTCATGAAATCATCATTCTTGAAAAGGATCCTCAGTAAGTGACCAAGCATGCACTCTGGGTCTGCTCGGCCTGCAGGAGAAAGGGGAAAAGGCTTAGCTACTGCCCTCAGGATGTCAAGGTTAATACCAAACTGATAACTTCCAACTGACTGAGGAACACTCGAGTTAGCAGGACCTTTCTCAGAAGGAAAATTACACAAAAAATTGTATGAATTATTCACCAACTCTAACATTTTTTCTAGTAAACATTTCCCTAGAAAGCCTACCAGTCAAAACACAACACATTTTAGTGAACTGACATTTGTGTAGAGAGTGAAGATGCAGACTCAGAAATAAGTCACCTCCAAAGAAACCCCAAAAGCCTCAATCAAGATGAAAAGCAGCAGTGGCTGTATTTAACTACCCTAAAGCACTGCACTTGCTGAACAGCAAACTCAAGATAATCTGAGACAGACTGCTCTGTCCATCCAACACCTATTGCTTCACATTAACTACAACTTGTTAATATGATCATACCCTTACATCACAAATCAGCCTCTGAAACACTCTTCCAAAACTCTAAATCTTGCAGCAAACATCAAAACTGCCAGGTATCAGCACTACAGAGCACAGTGCAAAACCAGTATCAGATGCTGATCAGCAGGTGGGCTCATTCAGGCTAAAAACTGATTTCTCTTACATATGAATTACCAGGTATCCACTGTGACAGAGTTGGTACAACCAAAACCATTCAGGACATTGTACCTGGGTGTCGGTCATCAAATGGGTCGGGATCCCCTTTGCGGTACTCTTCAGTTTCCTTCTCAATCAGCTCGGACATTCTGCAGAAAGAAACATTAACTGAGCAGAATTCACACTCGGTCCTCTCCTAGCACACAGCTCCTCACTGTCTGTCAAAGTGCTCTGAAACAGCTTCTCAACTGTCATTTGAACAGTATCCAGCGCTACCAGAGGATTTCAGACTGTTCACAATAGAGGGGTGAAAAGAGAGACTTGTTTCTAATATCTCACCCCCACCACCACACTCCAAAGCACGCTGAACCCATATCAGCATCCCAGTGATGCAGAAGCATGGCTCTGGAGGGGCCAGTGCCTTTTATCTACTCATGTCAGAGTTGTGGTGATCTTTGGCAACATGACTGTAGAGAACCAGAGTAAATAAAGGGCTGAAGTAGTAATTCTCACCAACACACAGCCTTTCTTTGAAGCAGAGTAAGTCCTGAAAAACAAACATGGGACTTAGTCCTCCTCGCTACTCAGTCTCTGCAGGGGAAACCACTCAAACTGCCTAAATTCCTTGTTATTTTTGCATATTAAATTTCAATAATATTGTCTAATAATAGAAGTATTTAATATTTAATAAAGTATTGTGTAATCTCTATACACTTTGTCCCTTCAGCTGCATCAAAGCTCTCCTTTTTAGCAAGTGTCAGTTACCACAATGGATCAAGGCAAAACTCAGCCAGATCCCTATTGATAGACATTCAAAACACATGAAGTGCTCCCATCTATCAGAAAAAAAATGAAGGTTGCTTTTCACTAAACTGAGAAGCAGCCTCAGTAGACACAAGAAATTCTATGCTCTAATTCATTTAGCATGAGCTGTAAGGGAATGAATTATTATTTTTATTTAAACAAAACCAAGAAGAGGGAGATTCTATCGTGATCAAGCAACAAATAATTCCACAGTCCTCCCCTGTCTTTCCCCACAAAGTATTACAGAAGAGATAATTTTGCCTCAAACTGCATGTAAGAGCAGTATTCAAAAAGCATTAGCAAATTAAATATTTCCTTGGTATAAAACATCATCCCCTCCCTCTACTGAGGTGTACAGCAGGGTGCAGAAGCTATGTGTAGCACAGCATTTTAAAACAAGGTCTTATCACCTCAGGATAGTGATCGGAGTTTATTACAGGGGAGAGAAAACTGCTGGAAGGCTGCAGTAATCCCTGTAAAAATATTTGTCTTAGTAGGGGATTTCCTTACAGAATGCCTCTGACTTCCACTCCATTCCTGTTACTCTCCAGAAAATATCCTGTGTTCCCAGGGACAATTAAAGGGAGAGAGGTACTTAGTCCTGCCTCTGTGAACTACACTGACTTGCCTGCCTGACAGGATGATTTTCTGAAGCCTGCCTGGATTGTAGGAACAGCAAATTAGCTCATCAGGAACAAGCAGAGAATTTCCCTGCCTGCCTCTGATCTGACAATTACCTTTCAGCAAACTGTTTATCCTGCGGGGTTCCAATATTTACTTTTAGTACGCTTGAACACGAAGAGATGCAAATTGTGTCCCTTGCTAACAGGTGGCACAGCTTGAGCTCTCATGAATTTCTGGCAAAAGCAAGTGACTTAAATACTCCACTGCCAGCTCCCAATTTTTTACCATGAAAAATAATAGCTTGCAGGGTGCCTGCTGACAGACAAGTGGGACAAATGGGGAGCTGAGAAGCTGCACCCTAGCCTTGTCAGGTCTTTTTAAGTGATAATCAGCATTTTGATTCTGGGCCAGAAAGGACAGACAAGCGGCATGGAAAGCAAGTGTAACATTCCCATCAGTCCATCCTGTTTAGGTAGGCAGCCAAACAGCCTGCCAGCTGAAGCTGCTGAGTGGTTTCAGGGACAACAACATTATCACAGCCTAGATCAAACAGGCACGTGAATCACCAGTTATGGGGATTTTTGAGACAATTAGTCACCACTGTTTGACCAAAATAAAATCACTGCCTCTTCAAAAGCAACTTTCAAAAAGAAATTTTAAAGAAAAGCTTGCTTATCATATCCTTCTTTTAAATGACGTGTACATAGGTGTGTGTGACACAACTTGGATGAATCTATCTAGATCAACAGCTCAATTCTCAGCTGAGAGACAGGAGAGTCAAATAACTAACAAAGCTCATTCCTGCCTCATAACAAAGGCACTTGGTGCACAGGGCTTTAACGAAAACAGTTCACAAAAACACTGAACTCTAACGCAGGTTTCCAGATTCCCTTTGCTCACTTGGCATTATCCTGGTTCTCGGGCCACTTCTGAGCTTGCAGACAAGATCTAGGTTTTTCATGGGGGTAGGGGTATGCCAGCTTTGCAAGTGGCATAATGCAAAGCCCTCCTAACATTGCTCTATGCCATCATTTGGCATTAATGACCAACCCGAGCCTTTACAACAGGCTGCAACAGTGTAAGATACTCTAGGATCCCACATCACAACACACTTGGTTCACAGAAACGGAATACGATTTATTCCTTTATGAAAGAGGCTCTTGGGATGCAATGAAGGTTCTGAGGCCCAGGATTTGCCAGAATGGATGAATATGACTTAGGTCCAGACTATGAACTAATGCTCTTGCAGGACCATTTCCATTTGCAGTACTTCCAAAAACCATAGATAATAGATATCTTTTGCTTGCTTACACGCTTTCCAAGCAATTTCTTCAATTCTTATTCCAGAGTTATTAAATTCAGAAAACCAGCTTATTTGGAAGTCACACTGTTGTTGATGTAGAAAATCTCACTACTGCACTCTCACAGATGGCACCTTGGCACCACATTTAACGGGCCCCCATCCACACAGGGAAGTTTTCTTCCGTTTAGCTCAGAAGGCAGAAGGAAGTAGAAAACCATCACTCACCAAAAACCAAGACCACAGCTTCCTCCGCCTTAAGTCTAAAACAATATGCAAAGACATTACTCTGCCTCGGGACACCAGCTAATGCAAGCTCCAGCTGGTGAGGACTCCTAGCATCTCTTCCAGCCAACTCTTAAATCTTTGCTGTACCTAAATCCCTCCACCCTAAACAGACACACACCATCACACACCTTTAAGCACTGTACATCCAGCTTCTGCCAGAGCCAGTAGAACCCCTTGCTAACTACCTTAAATAAATCTGTATTACCTCCACTAAAGTCAGAATGCCCAAGCTTTCACCATCCATAACCACTCTGCCTGCTGCATAGAAACCACAGAGAATCAAAAGAGAGTTATCACACTTGGCTGGGCATAAATAATGTAGGGAATTCAAGGAGCTGAGGGGGAGCAAGAAGTGTCAAACTGCTATAAACAAGTCATGTTTAATTCAAATTTCTTAAAATTTCTTAGACCACAGTAAATTTCTGCTGTTTACGCCTGCAAGAAAAAGTCTAGAGATTGCACATATGTTTCCTTCAAGACACAAATTGGACAATACACAAAGATACACCCAAACACGTCTCACGATTTTCAAAAGACCTACACATTTGCAAGTGTTTAGGATTGCCTTTCTGCTGCTCATCCACCTCTTCTGTGCTGCTATTTTCAAAACATATCAAGAACAGTAAAAAAGCTGTGCCCACTCAGCAAGGCACAGCACAGATCTGTGCAAATAAACTCCACGAGATCCCTGTTACCAGTTCCACTCTGTGCACAGATTTGTCTGACCCAACCACACAGAGAGAGCAGTGAAGTACAGAAACCTGGACTGCTCTTCATGTACAAAGGCAGCAAGTCCTGCACATAAAGCTCCATGGCCACAGCTCTGCCAGCAGAGGAACAAGGAGGAACTGGGTGGAATTCCTGTCAACCTCCTGTTAAAATAAGAGTAACATCAGTTTGCTCAGGAGAGGCCTGGCTTGGGAAACCACAAATGCAATTGATAATGCAAGTGTTTCTCTTGTAATAGAAGACGTCCTATAATTACTGGTGTTACTAGGACCTACCTGTCTCCTAAAAATATTGTATTGGTGCAGGGAATATTTTTCTTACACATATAGTACAGTGCCAGCCAATCAAGATCCAGCTTAAAGAAATTAATAGTTTTAGAATTTTGCTTTAAACACGCCCTGTGAGCTTCAATAAAGCCACCTCAATATAATCCCCTTGATTCACCCAGTGAGTTGTTCCCATCCTTTCATTTAATCTGACCAATGTTATTACAACCTCAAATCCCACACCACCACTCTGATAGAGCAACATTCTCATACCTTTAGATCTTGATCAACGTTACACAAGCTTCAGGTGAAGATACCAACGTTATTTCAACTATTTGATAATTTCCTGACTTCTATTATTTCAAAGAATAAAATTCACGTTTTAGAGACAGTTCATGTAAGATCTCTGCAATATGAACTTCTCACAATGAATTGTGTGTATTTAAATACCACACTCACAGTTCAACTTCCAGACCAAAGAAAATTAATTACCAACAGGCAATCAGGTATGTAAAAACCTCAAGCAAAAAAAGGTAAAAGCTGCTGTCAAGTAACTTCAGATATTCAGATTTAGGAATTTCTTTAACAGGTCTTACCTGGTGAGAATAGGGACCATGTCTTGCCCGCTGCCATGTTCTTTCTCCCATTGCTCAAGCAAAGTGGTGAGCTCAGCCTTGGAGTCCACATGCCCAGATCCTGAAGTCATGGCTTGGCCTAAGGCACAGGTAGCAACCAAGGGAAAAAAAAAAAGGGCAGAAAATTGAGCAAGAAATCCCACACAGTCTCGCTGTATTCATTGAAATGATCTAAATCAAGGATTACAAGTCATTTGGATGGGGCAAGTAAATACTCAACAACAAGAAGCATGAAAGAGAAGATTACGTGGCAGAATACTGCTGAACTTCACTTTCAAAGCTGGAAGTTTCTTTTTGGTCCTTTGCCTGAAGAATACAGAACATGCACATGCTTTGAGCACAAGTCTTAACTGGTGTACAACAACCCTGACCATAACAGGAAGAACGCACACCTCGCCACAAGCGTGTTCCCTGCAGAAGGTTTTTCACACTCTATCGCAATTCCATGAGCAGACTCGAGTCAGCCCTTTGCTGTCACTCAGGGATTTACTCAAGAAGCAAAGAAGCCAGGGCAGCAACACTGTGATGGTATGGTTATTCCAGTTTAACACCCTCCACACAGCAGTGACAGTGCCAAGAAGGTCGAAGGCAGCGGCACTGAGCGGCTGTGGGCAGCAGAAGGAGCACCAAAAGAGCGGTAGTTGGAAAATGGAACAGGTTGCCATATCACTGCTTATCCAAGCTTTCCAAGAATAAGACAGTGGCTCTAGGAAGGAGGAACGATCACAGGAGGGAGCACTGGAGCAGTTACTTCAGGTTGATCAGCCTTTACTTGCGAGACAGTGGCTGACAGAAGTCTCATCTATCCATCCTTGAAAGTGAGTTCCCCCCTCTAGCACTGAGTGACTTGTTAAAGTACCGCTGAGTGAAGGGAACTGTCACTCCAGATTCTGCTTAAGGCTCTAGTTTTCCAGGTGTCAATTTCTGTCAGTTTGATAACAATCTACTGGAAATATTAACAGACCAAACTAGAACACAATCTGTCACAAAACACTGCCATGCCTTTACATTTCCAATCTGACAGGCTGTGATTGCCATGAAGAGCTGCATCTACTGGAGGAAGGAACATCCAATCCTAATTTATAAATTGACCTTGTATTGGAGATGGAAGGGGGGACGAAAAGTAATTCCTTCCCATCCAAAAACACACAAAAATTTTCCGCATTCCATTAGTCATAACATGGCCAATATCCATCTGCCACGAGATTAAATATCCATGTCTTAACTGACCCAGACAAAGAACTTTCCAAAGCAACGTTGAAAACAGACAGGTTTCAGACAGTGACACACACATCAGCTCCAGCTATGGCCAAATGACCAACTATAAGGGGAGCCATAGGTCAACATAGATTACATCAGCATTTATAGCCCCAGTCCATTCTGGAAAACATCACCACGTGTAACTGAGCACTGGATACCTCTCATATGCTTCAAACCTTTCCTCATCCAGGGAATGGATGAACAACCCCACAGTTCTAC
This sequence comes from Dromococcyx pavoninus, assembly GCA_033558185.1. Lineage (NCBI taxonomy): Eukaryota > Metazoa > Chordata > Aves > Cuculiformes > Neomorphidae > Dromococcyx > Dromococcyx pavoninus. The sequence continues at coordinate 5,562 of JAUMJL010001619.1, read as the reverse complement.
CTCCCGCCTCACAGGTGCTTCTGAATTCAATATATTGCAACTGGTTAGTTAAATGGGAGATGGAAAGTGAAAATCACCTGACTGAAGATGGAACTGGCAGAAACTGCACAAAAATCATCACCCAAAGTCTACGGAAAAATAAACCCGTGACTACAAGACTCCCAGTCTGAAGTTCGAACATATGCTAACAAAAAACCTACCTAAGCACAAAGAAAGATGATGTTTTCTAAATGACAAGCAATTATGATTTTATCTAGGGCATTCATTATGCATTCATCCCAGAGCTAGACTGGGAAATATGATGCAAATGCATAAATCGCTTTGGAAAAAACACTACCTAAATGCAGGCAACAAAACCTAATGAGATTGTACACACACACCCTGAAACATCTTTGAAAAGGAAAACTATTCCAAACTCATAAAGCTCCATTCCTTTTTTCATTAACTGAACGACACTTGCCAGAAGCACTTCTGAGCATTTAAATACCACTGATAAAACATTCAGACAAATCTACTGAGCCTCAGAATGCAAGTGCTGTAAAGGTATCTGCACCCAACTGTTTCAGACATCACCCTCACTCTACATCCAAGGGACACAGAAGAGAGTGCTCTGCGACCCCAGAGCTTGTGTAAGGTCTGCACAGGCTCCTCTACCAGAGATTAGTTTCCTTCACCTAACAACCCTACATTATTCCAGATAGAAAATAAGAAAGGACCAGCAATACCTGCAAGAGGTCAACAAAGTTCCAACCAGAAAACCCAGGAACTGCTCACGTTGCCCTCTGAACACTTGACCATAACCAAGTGAAAACAGCAAAATCCCATCTGTCCCCAAAACCTGCAGTATCACCTCACTTAGTCCACACTATGGGTCTGAATAACTGATGCTGACACACAACTCATTTTCCAGAAAGTTAAAACATAAATTGCCACCCTTTCTACAGGTCCACAGCAATGAAATGCCTTGCCAAGGCTTCTCAGCTGTTCCAAAGGCTTATCCCTCCGAACCTGTCCCAATACATTGGACGATGCCAGGCAGCACTGCAAAGAGCAGCAACAACAACAATCACCTCAGAAACACCTACTTCCACAGTTCTCATATTAATGAACGTTAGCCATAAAATATACATGGACAGAATATTCTGGCAGGTGAAGTACTTTGTAAATACAAGAACCACAGCAATTCCCACTGTACTCACATTTTCTAAGAATTTCATCTTAAATCAAAGTGAAGAGCCCTGCAGAAAGGACCAAAATGATAAATGGCAGGAACTAAACAGTACCTGCCAGAAACTTACCCAGCCTGTTGAAGAGGAAGGTTTGTGAGCAACTCTGACTGTCACTATTTACTTTGGAGAAGCTGGTGAACAAATTCCATCTTAAATTGCTCTCCAGGAACTAGTAGAACAGGGAGCAGCTCTCTCAAGATGGATTTAAATCCAGGGGGCCAATTTTTGTTTTAATAAGTTTTGAACATCATGGCCTTCTAACAAGCTAAGGAAGGGAATAGTTTTTACTAAACGCCACTACTGTCAAAATATCATATTTAGAACCAAGAGAACTGATATTAACAAAACATAAAGCATCTACCCAAAGGATTTGGCTTTGAAAGACAAATATTTATAACCTTAACTGTGAACACTCCCACTGAAAATCCACACACACGTTTCGGCACACAGTGCTGCACACAGCATCGCTTTAATATGAAACCCTGCTTAGTATTACACTATCACAGCAAGGGGTTTGTGAGCATTTTACTCTTCTGGACATAGATGCAAAATTTTGACAGGAAAGAGAAACCCAAAAAAGTATTCATGCCTGGAAGAACTCACGTGTTTTTGAAATCTCAGGCAACTTAGTGCCCACGTGCCTGCCTTAGGCACCTCTGAACAGCAAAGAAACACAAGTCCTGCTGAACCCAGACTGCAAGCACACAGGACAGGTCAAGCAGTTCAGCTGAAACCTCTCTGCCTGGATATATCTGAGCATCACACCAACTGCAGCACTACTACAGGTCATTCACTTATTGATTTTGTATTGAATTTGTGAAAAGGATTATGAAATTCCGAACACATTGACTAAAATGCGTATCTGCATTGAGAACTGAAAATAAATCTATTTGTAAAATCTGCAAACCAACAATCTGGATACTTGGGAAACAAGCGCAAAATCCATACCTTTACAATTTAAATGGAAAATAAAAAAACACATGACAAAACAAAAAATAATCAATTTAAATCAACTTGGTAGAAAGACTGCACATTTAAATTCATATATGGACAAAAACTACAAGGATTTGTGCATTTGTATGTACAGATCAAACTCAAATTCTGACAATTACACTTTGACCTAGCTTAAATAATCAAGTTCCATCGTGTTTCTAAGCATGAGTCTCAGTACAGCTGAGAATACAATGTAAATGAGAACTTTAACTTAATAATATAACAACACAAGGAAAAATTAAGAACTCCTGAGTTGGAATCTAGTTAAACACATGGCAAGCTGAGCGGTGTATCTGTATATTCTGCCATATTTATATTTTAACAGGAAGAATTCCTTACATTTTAAAAAAACAGACTCCCTCTCATCACAATTATTCTTTAAACGGACGAGATATCAGGCAGCTTTTTGCCTAAACGTGTTGAGTCTGAAATAGCCATGCTAAAGCTAATGGCAATGCAAAATGAACTGTCAACATCAAAGCTCACTTGTGTTAGAAAGTAATCCACAAACTAAGAAAACATTACCAATCCATGTAGAATAAACTCAGTTTTGGTTTCACGGGTGAGCGAAGCTCTGAGGGAATTCCTTGTGTGCTCATCTTCCCACTTTAACCCCTGACAGAACTCCAACTGGGCTGTCGCTATGGAACATGTTCCTAATGTTGCTTTAAATTATTTTTTTTTAAAAAATCACAATTTTTTAACACAGAATAATTTTAAGGCCAGGGAAAAGAATAAATTACTTAGTTCCCTGGAATTCCTGCTTTTACACAACAAACCTGGAACTACGTGCTGCCTTGCCAGGACCAAATACAGGAACAAACCTCTGCTGCCTACAAAGGGGGTACAAAAACACGGCTCCATTTCACCACCAAATCCTCTTTGCACGGTGAGGAGGCGAAATGGGAGGCAGAGAGGGAGGGAGGGGAAGAGAAATTGGGGGCAGGGGGAAGAGAAACGGCAGGTTGCGGGGGAAAGAAGAGAAACGGGAGGCGGGGAAAAGAGAAACGGGAGACAGGAGGGCCCTGCCTCCGCCCCCCCGGGCCTGGGAAGGGCAGCGCGGGGCCGCTGACAGCACTTACCGGCTGGAGCGGCGCGGCCCGGCCCGGCCCGGCGGGAGGCACGTGCCACCCCCAGTCGAGAGATTAACGGCTGCCGAAGGGGCTGCCCCCCCTGCTCCGAGCAGGCCCGGGCGGCCCGGGGTGGGCGGGGCCGGCGCGGTGCAGCTCCGCCCCCTCCTCTCCCCCCCGCACCATACCCGCAGCCTGGCAGGACAGCGCCGGCACCGGCGAGGCGCCCACCCTGAAGCCCTCAGGCGCCCCCTAGCGGGCGGGGGCGGAACGCTCAGCCCAACCTGCCCCTCGCAGGCGCCCCCCCCCGGCCCACGACACCCTTAGTGGGGGGAGGAGGGAGGTGGGGGAGCGCACAGCCCTCTCCCCAGCCCTCAAGCGCCTCCTAGGGCGCGGGCCTTGCGCAGCCCCCCTCCCCCCCATTAGGCGCCCCCAGCGGTGGGGGGGGGGGGGGAATGTGCGGGGCCCCCCCCCGGCCCTCAGCCCCCTCGTCCACCCCTCAGACGCCCCCTAGGGCTGGGATGGAGTGCGCAGCCCCCTCCTTCCCGGCCCGGCCCCCAGCCCGTCAGGCGCCCCCCAGCGGGAGGGTGCCCCGCGCTGCCCAGCGCACGCCCCGCCCCCAGCTGCTCCCTCAGGGCCTCAGGCGACCCCGTGCCCGGCGCGGAGGCCGCGGCCGCCCAACCGCCGCTGCTCGGGGGGAAGGGCTTCCCCCCCCCTCCCTCGCCCCACCCGCCATTTGCCCCGTACCTGCCCGATGCCGCCCCCCCCTCCGCTGGGTCGCCGCTGCCCCCGGCCCCTGCGCTCGGCCCCGCACACACCGCGGCGGCCGCGATTGCTATGGCGGGCACACACTTTGCGCGTCACTACGCGAGGGGCCGCGTCAGGGGGCGGGAAGCGGGCGGCGGGAGGGGGCGGCGCGGGGCGTGCCGGGAAATGTAGTTCGCGCGGAGCGAGACACTGCGCATGCGCAAAATGCATTGACACTACGCATGCCCACAGAATAGAGTTACTGCGCGTGCGCACAAAGCAGCTGTGCCGCGGGGCACGCCGGGAGTTGTAGTTCTCTGGTGTGGCGCTACGCTGCCCGCCCCGCCTGGCGGCGACGGCGTGGGTTCCTGGAAGAGAGGCGACGCTGCCTCATTTGCTTCCCCCAGGTTGGCACCGAGGGGCCTCCGAGCAGCGCCTGCGGGCCCCGATACCCAGGTGTCTGCTTCGATAACGGCAGGCACACCGCCACCCCATCCTCCAGCCCCAACAGGGACCTTCACCAGCTCTGTCATAGAATCGTTTGGTTGGAGAAGACCTTTGAGGTCATCGAGTCCAACCGTCCCTGCCCACTGCTAAACCATCCCTGAGCACCTCATCTGCCCAGCTTTTAAACATCTCCAGGAATGGAGACTCCACCGCCTCCCTGGGAGCCACTGTCAGGGCCTGACAACCCTTTCAGTGAAGAAATTTTTCCCAATGTCCAATCTGAACCTGCCCTGGTGCCCCTTGAGGCCATTTCCTCTTGTCCTATCACTGTCCCTTGGCAGAAGCACCCACCTTGCTTACACCCTCCTTTCAGAAAGCTGTAGATAGTGATAATGTCTCCTCAGCCTCCTTTTCTCCAGGCTAAACAACCCCAGTTTCCTGTCTTTCTCTTCCTTCCTCATGTCAAGGCTAAATGTTCACTTGGTCACTGTTCACCTGCTTAACGCTGCTTCTAGGCAGGCAGCGGGGTATTTTGGTGAGAGGGTGGCCTGAAGCCCAACTCCAGTGACAAGAGTGCCTGCCTTCAGCAATACAATCTGCCTGAAGTGCTCAGGCTGCTAACTCCTGCATTTCCAGGCCTTGGGATATATTTGGGAAGGGCTCAGTCCAACAACTTTGCTCCCCACAGGGCAGATGAGAGTCCTGCTGGACCACTTGGCACTGCCAATGCAGCATGAGCTCCCCTTTAATTTGGCTTCTCTTTAAAAGCAATGAAACCCTAGCTCGTGCTGCAGCCCCCCAGGTACTGGCAGAAGCTCTTCCCTTCAAAGAGTACATAAAAGTAAAGAACTAGTAAGTAAGAGGAAACACGGTCCTTTCTCTGAGGGAAAGGCTTGATAAGCACAGACACCATTCCCAGCTGAGACGCTTCCTGCCTCCAACGTCTACATTAATCCCCTTTCTTACATTGTAAATTTATAAACCCCTGCCTCAGGCAGCGTTTGGACAGGTATAGATTCTGCTGCGAAGTCTTGATTAAATACAAGATAACGCCTACAGCAGAAATTCCCCTGAGC
>JAUMJL010001618.1:12500-14171 GCA_033558185.1 Dromococcyx pavoninus | reverse complement strand
TTAGTTCACAAAAGGCCTCAACGATTTCTATATTCATTTTCATTCCCTCCCATGAGTCACTCAATAGGACCAGGTCATCAGCGAAGGCTAATGATGTTATTTTCATCGCCCCATGTTGGAATCCACATCCTACTTCTTCCAATTTACACAATAGGGGATCAAGAGACAAGTTAAATAAGAGAGGTGACATGGGATCGCCTTGTTTTACACCTCGACAGATCCTAATTGGATCTGATTGTCCATTATTCAACTCAACCCGAGTATAGATGTTATCATACATGTTGTTAATCAGAGAGATGATATGTTTATCAACTCCCTTTTGCCTCAGAGTCATAAAGATGTGTTCATGACTCACCGTGTCGAAAGCTTTTTCAAGGTCAATGAACACTACACCCAACGCACGATGATCAAGCTTCGCTCGTCTCATGATTAGCTGTAACAGTTTTAAGTTTTCTGCACAGCCGGGAGACTTTATGAAGCCGCGTTGCCTGCTGTTAATAGGACAAGCCTTGGTCAATCGACCTGTCAGTATTCTGGAGAACAACCTTAGAATGGTTGAACCGATGGTAATTGGTCGCCAATTATTGATGTCATTTAGGCGATCTTGGACAGTCGATTTTGGTATTAAAATGGTCCGACACTCCCTTACCATGTCAGGAATGGTGCCAGTTGCCAACCACAGATTGAATAAGGCTGTAAGCTGGGCGAATTGAGAATCATTTCGCCCAAGATCTTCAATCTTCAGCCTATCGGGGCCTGGCGCCGAGTTCTTATTTGTGTCTCTGATGTTCTTAGAGACTTCCTTTTCCGTTATCATGGTAAGGAATACTGAATTATCGGCCATACCAGTTGAACTGAAAGAACCAAGGTTCTTGAATGTTCCGGGAGATTCCCATCTGGATTTGAACACGTCGTGAACTTCTCCTGTGGGGATCTCGCATTTCAGGGCTTCTCTGTCCTCCAAAATGATGTTAGCGAGTTTTCCTCTATCGAGGTAAAACAATTTTTGGAAACGCAGAAATTTGCCCCTTTTTGCCGCTCTCCTCTTCATCCACTTCTGCGGTGGTCTCCGAGGAGAAGGCTTCTTCCTCAAGGCTCCCTCCAACTGAATGGTTTTTAATTCATCGGACTTCTCTCCCAGACTTGTTATGTAGTTGTCCATTGCCTCATTGATGGAAGTAATAGAGATGGTTCCGCTTTCGACTTCATAAGGGTCGATGAAAATGGGTAAATCACATGATCGTACCTTTTCTTTAATTATCCTTTCAAAATGGGATTTCAATCCCTCCTCTTCACCGATCCCAGTTTCCATGGGTGCTGCCGCCATCAGATGTTCCTTCATCTCAGGAACTTTTTCCTTCTCTTTCTTATTTCCATCTCTTAGCAGCATCCGTCTCTTATCACTTATCTGTTTAGCGGTCTTGGATGGAATGTGTTCCGCTATTAGTTTGTTAATATTTCTTTCTCCCTCAAATTGTTTCTCCAACTCCTTTAATAAATTTACCTCTTCCTCTTTCCAACATTGGCGATGTGCCCCTCTCGCAGTACTCGTTTTTGGTTGAGACGCGAGGATCCGCTCTTTATTCCGTGTAACTGGATGGACCAGACGCTTATGTTGACTCAAGCCGATTTTTGTTTCAAACGATCTATTACATTCCTCGCAGAGAAATG
>JAUMJL010001618.1:0-2500 GCA_033558185.1 Dromococcyx pavoninus | reverse complement strand
AGGAGGCAGTGACCCGGCGAAGTGGGTGCGGCCCGGCGACCGAGGCCCTTCGACGGGGCGGCTCGCTTCGCAGCGGGCGGCGGCACGGCACCGAGAGCTAACCCGACGGCGACAGGGGACGCCCCGCTGCCGCCCACTCGTCTCCAGTTCTCTCGGCTCTGCCACACCCCCGCCCGGCGCTGCTCGCGGCCGGCACCCACGGGGCGACCCGGACCGAGGCCCGCACCGGCACCTCACCTGCTCGAGGGACAGCTGCAGACTGGCGGGACCACGCGGCCGTCACACAGCCCGGTTCGGTCGAGAACGCGGCACGGCCCCCCCCACGGCTCGCTCCGGGTGGGGACGAGGGCGAACGACCTCGTGATGCGACGGGAAGCGAATTGGAAAGGAGACCGACCAGCCTGAACACCGGGCACCGCCGGGCCCCACCCCCGTTAAAGGGAGAGCACGGAGTAGCCCGGCCCGCCGGGGGCCCTCTCCGACGCGACCCGAAAGGCCTCATCGATCAGTGGAATGAGAAGCGTGCCGAGGCCCCCGCGGCCACGGCTCCCTGGGGACAGCGACGGCCGCGCACGCCTAAGCCGCCGCCACGCGGGGAGGACGGCTCGGCGCGGGGCCCTGCGTGCGAGCGAGCGGCGTCTGCTGAGAGGTTCAACGGCGGCTCGTGCACCGGCAGAGCCGGCCCGCCGAGAGGCCCCCTCCGACGCCGCCCCGAACGCTTCGAGGAGCGGCAGGCTCCGCGTCCACGGTTCCCTGGGGCGGCAACGGCCGCGCGCAACCAAGCCACCGCCCCGGGGAGCGGGGAAGGACGGCTCGGCGCGGGGCCCTGCGCGCGAGAGAGCGGGCAGCGGCTGCAGAGAGGTTCAGCGGCGGTTCGTGCACCGGCAGAGCCGGCCCTCCGCGAAGCCTCTCCCCGCCGCGCCCGTGGGACGGTGTCTCGCTGGGCGTCGGTTCCCTTTTCGGAGCGGTCGAGAGCCCTGGAGCGGGACGGATTCGCCTGCCACCCGCTCCCCGCAGACGGCGGTTCCGTCGCGGGACAACGTAACTTTCACCAGAGGAGAGCCCCGGCAGGCACGACTCCCTTTGGCCTGTTCTCAAGCGTTCGACGACGGCGGCACCAGCGCGAGCAGGTACCGGTCTTTCACCCACCACGCGGCGAGCGACCAACACGGGGCACGAAAACCGGGAAAAAATTTAAAACAAAGGAAAAAATGGGAAAAAAAAAAAAAAAACACCCAAAAACCAGCGGAACAAGCAGAACCTCGTTCGCCGGAACCGCCGCATCGACTGCCGGGCGCCCCGTCTTCGCCGGCTCAGTCGCGGGCGCGGCGGCTGGTTGGCTGGACCTGGCCTCGGAGGCGAGTCAGCACTACCTCCTATAGTATGCAAAAGTGCGGCCGCTCGGCTGCAATACCTGAAGGCGGCAACGAATACCGACCGAGGGGGCGCGCGAGGGACGCCGCCTCCTACGAAGGCGTAACTGGAGGCAGCGCAGAACAGCGACCCCTACGACGGCTACGAGGAAGCGACACGGCGGAACGGTCTACCCAGCCCTCCGGTACGAGGGCAGTCTCCACCGGGACTGGGTAGACCTGGCAGCTCCGCGGAGAAGGGGATGTAGACGGGAACACCTAACGGCCGAGCGGCGCCGTGCGGACACGCAGGCCGCTCCGGATCAGGGTAGACCTGGCGCCCGGGCGCGTGCGGGCAGGGAGACCTGGCGAACCACGGCGTCGGGTAAGACGTGGCGACCATACGAGGGGGGACGCGGGCGGGTAGACCTGGCGAGCCGAACCGTCGGGGTAGACCGGGCGACCGGGCGAGGGTTCGGGCGGGTAGACCTGGCGACCGGGCCGCTGGGGGTAAAGGGTAGACCTGGCGGCCCGGGGCGTCGGGGTAGACCGGGCGATCGGTCGAGGGTTCGGGCGGGTAGACCTGGCGACCGGGCCGTTGGGGGTAAAGGGTAGACCTGGCGGCCCGGGGCGTCGGGGTAGACCTGGCGATCGGTCGAGGGTTCGGGCGGGTAGACCTGGCGACCGGAGGTTGGGGGTAAAGGGTAGACCTGGCGGCCCGGGGCGTCGGGGTAGACCTGGCGACCGGTCGAGGGTTCGGGCGGGTAGACCTGGCGACCGGACGCTGGGGGTAAAGGGTAGACCTGGCGGCCCGGGGCGTCGGGGTAGACCTGGCGATCGGTCGAGGGTTCGGGCGGGTAGACCTGGCGACCGGGCCGTTGGGGGTAAAGGGTAGACGTGGCGGCCCGAGGCGTCGGGGTAGACCGGGCGACCGGTCGAGGGTTCGGGCGGGTAGACCTGGCGACCGGGCCGCTGGGGGTAAGGGGTAGACCTGGCGGCCCGGGGCGTCGGGGTAGACCGGGCGACCGGTCGAGGGTTCGGGCGGGTAGACCTGGCGACCGGACGTTGGGGGTAAAGGGTAGACCTGGCGGCCCGGGGCGTCGGGGTAGACCTGGCGACCGGTCGAGGGTTCGGGCGGGTAGACCTGG
>JAUMJL010001617.1:0-43442 GCA_033558185.1 Dromococcyx pavoninus | reverse complement strand
GTGCTGTTGTCACGTGGTTTCCCGCATCACGTGATTTCCCGCTATCACGTGATTCTCCGGGAGTGCTTCCGGTGAGCGCGGCGGAAGTGACGAGCACGGCGGCGATGGCGGCGCCGAAGGTGAAGCAGGACATGGCCCCGCCGGGCGGGTACGGGCCCATCGACTACAAACGGCACCTCCCGCGTCGCGGCCTCTCAGGTGGGCGGCGGCCGCGGGGCGGGGCCGGGGCGGGCTGGGGAGGCACCTGCAGCGGAGAACCGGGCCGGTTCTCCCGGGTCCCTGGTCCTTCTGGTGCCTGAATCCCCATTGCCGCTCCCCTCCGGTGCCCCGTCCGCCTGGGCTCCTTAATGCCTGATCCGTCGGGTGCCTCGGTCTCTTCGTTACCCGGTCCTGCCGGTGTTCGGTCCCCCCATTGCCCGGTCCTTCCGATACCACAGTCCCCCTGGTCCCTCCAATGCTCTGAACCCCCCGGTGCCCGTGTCCCCTCTGATGCTGCGGATTCCAGATGCCTTGTCTTTCTGGTGCTCTGGTTCCTCCGGTGTCTGATGACCCGGTCCTCCCGTTGTCCCAGACCCCCGCTGTCCAGATCCTTCAATGCCTTTTCCTCCCTGGTGTCCTGGATCCATGGTGCCCGATCCCCGGAATCCCTGATCTCTCTGGTGCTCTGATTCCCCCGTTGCCTCAGTCTTTTTGGTGCCCAGTACCCCAGTTTCCCTGATGCCCAGTCCCTCCGGTACCTGGTGCCCCAGTGCTACCCCTCACCGCTCTCCCCTCACAGGTTACAGTCTCTTCACGCTTGGCATCGGCAGCCTCCTGCTGGGCTACTACACCCTCGTCAAGTGGAATCGGGAGCGCAGGTGCCACCCCCCTGCCCTGCTGCTGGGGCTCCCCCTGCTCTCGGGGCTCCTCCTGGGGCTCCCCCTGCTCCCGTGACTCCTCCTGGGGCTCTCGTGGCTCCTCCTGGCGCTCCCCCTGCTCCCACGGCTCCTCCTGGGGCTCTTCCTGCTCCCGCGGCTCCTCCTGGCGCTCCCCCTGCTCCTGTGGCTGCTCCTGTGGCTGCTCCTGGGGCTGCTCCTGGGGCTCCCTCTGCTTGTGGGGCTTCCCCCAGTCTCAGCTCCCCATGGGGCTCCCCTGGTCCTTCCCTGGGGCACCCTGCCCCCTCTCCTCCTTTCTCTCCACCCCTCTCACTTCCCCTGGTCTTCCCAATCCCCCCCACTTCCATTGTGTCCTCTCCCTATGTCCCCATCCCCAGGACTCACTGGTTCGTCCCCCCTACCCCAGGACTGTGCTCAGGTGCCCTTTCTAGGATTTGTTTTTTCCACATACCCACATCCTCCTCGTCCCTTCGCAGTTCCTCCCCACTCACCCCTCCCAGTTCCCTCTTCCTCACCCCTTCCCAGTTCCCCCAACACTGAGCTCCCATCCCCGGTGCAGACGGCTGCTCATCGAGGAACTGGAGGCGCGGATCGCGCTGATGCCGCTGCTGCAGGCGGAGTCGGATCGCAGGTACGGGAGGCACAGGGGGATCTGGCCAGGGCTTGTGTCCCCCCTAGCTCTGGCTCAGCCTCCTCCCCTTTTCCAGAACCCTCCGCCTGCTGCGGCAGAACCTGGATGAGGAGGCCAAAATCATGAAGGACGTTCCTGGCTGGAAGGTTTGTGATTCCCAGGAGGAGGTGGGGCGGAGGGGCTGTGGTGATCCCTGGGGCAGGAATTGACCATCCCGGTGGGTTTGGGTCTGTGTCTGATATCTTGGAAAGCTTCTGGGAATGAAGAAGCCCTCCAGGATCCAACAGTGAGGTCTGGGGGGCTGCGCTCAGGGGTGAATTCAGTTATCGCCATGGCTTAGAGCCAGGGGAAGCCGATCCCGGCTCCAGCGCTCTCTCCCTGCCCAGGTCGGTGAGTCCCTGTTCCACACGGATCGCTGGGTCCCCCCGACGCTGGACGAGCTCTACTACCTGCGCCCCTCTGCTGAGATGGACAACGAGAAGTTTGGGCTGCAGTATTACGTCTGAGGCTCGGAGTGGCATGAAACAACTGGGCATGGTGCTTCCCGGGCTCGTGGTCTTCCCCAGCGCCGCGGCAGCCACCCGGTGCCGCCTGTGCCAGTGGCTGTTATTAAAACCACACGGCTCCGCGGTGTCAGACACGGTGTCCTGTGTCTTCCTGTACAGCTCTGTATCCCCCAGTGGGGAATTTTACCATTCCTGGGGGGTTTGTAGCTCTTCCCTGATCGTGGGGGTCCCAGAGCCTTGGATTGGGGTGGAAGCGGGGATTGAGAGGCTGCTCGCTGCGGGACTGAGCTCCGAGAGGAGTTGGGTGATTGTGCTCCCGGCTTTCCCTGGTTGGAAATTGCCCCTTGGAGGCCGGCGGGGTTCCGGGGGGGCAGCCCTGCAGGCGTTGATACCGAGGATGTGGCTTCCGCTGGCGTGCAAAGCACCGATTTTAGGTCTTTGCCACATTCCCGTTGCTTTCCGGGATACGGGAGGGAAGTGGATGAGGTTTCTGCTGCCCCTCCGGCAGCACCGCCCGCACGGAGGGGGAGGAGGGGGCTCCCGGGGCGGGGGCAACCGGAGCCGCCTCCCCCTGGCGGCGCCGCCTCCGCTGCCGCCGTTCCCGCAGGGATTCACCGCTCCCGGGATGAGCTCCGCGCCCGGGATGAGCTCCGTACCTCGCCCCGGCCGGGAGCCCCCCCGGTACCTCAGGTAAGTCCTCCAGGACCCTTCTCCGGGTCGGATCCTGCCCCGTTCCGGCATTCCCGGGCTGCTCCGGGCAAGGGCGTGGCGGGTCCGGTTCCCCGGGGCAATGCCAGCCCCACTTCCCGCACCCCCGAGCCGCGGGGTGGGGGGTGTAGGTACCCAAGGAGCCTCGGTTGCCAGGGCAACTGCATCCCGGGTCTCCATGGCTGCGGCGGGAATGGCTCCGGCAGCCGCGTGGAGAGCGGAGCGGGGGGACCCCGGTCCCGGGCAGGATCGGTGCCTCTGGGGGAGATAGAGGGAGGTCCCGCAGCCAGGGAGGGGGGGACGGGCAGTGGGATGTGGAGCCGGGATGCAGAGGGGGGACTTGGATCAAGGATGTAGAGCCGGGATGCAGGAGGGAAACACGGAGATGGGATACAGAGGGGCAACATGGAGCTGGGATGCCGGAGTCGGGACACAGAGTCAGGTGTGAAGCAGGGATGTGGAGCCAGGATGTAGAACTGGGACCTGAAGCTGGGATGCAGAGGGAGGACACAGAGCCAGGTTGCAGGACTGAGATGTGGAGCTGGGATGCAAAGGCAGGACATGGAAATGGGATGTGAAGTTGGGATGCAAAATGAGGACATGGAACCAGGGTGCAAAGCCTTGGCTGCCCTGCTCCTGGGGCTGGGGTACAGGGGAGGATGCAGGTGGGATGCTCTCCAGCCCATCATCCACCAGCTCTTCTCCCCACACCCCCTCCAGAAGACACCAGGGACTGGGCTGAACTGGGATTTGCTGGGTTCCTCCGGGGCTCCGAGGGGTGTCTGTCCCTGCACAAGGGTTGGGAGCAGCGTTTCATCCCCTGCGTAGAATCATGGAATGGTTTGGGTTGGAAGGGACCTCAAAGCCCATCCAGTCTCACCTCCCTGCTATGGATCAGGGGGCTCCAAGCCCCATCCAACCTGGCCTTTAACACCTCCAGGGATGGGGCAGCCACCACTGCTCTGGGAAACCTGTGCCAGGACCTCCCCACCCTTATTGTGAAGAATTCCTTCCTAATGTCTGATCTAAATCTTCCCCCTTCCCAATTTAAAGCTGTTCTCCCTCGTCCTATCACTCCATTCCTGCATCCCCTGGTCCTAGAGCAAAGCTGAGCTGCAGATGGGGGCTGGTTGGGAGCATTTTGGGGATGCTGCTCCCCAGGTGGGCACCGAGCCAGGACCCGGGGAGCCCCGTGATGAGCTCCCCCCACCCTGGGGCCGATGCCAGGCCAGCGGGAGCCAACCCGGGCCGGGGCCCAGGATTCCCTGCCAGCACCGATTATGGGCAATGTTCTCCCCTGGAGCAGACGTGGGGAATTTTTGTCAGGGCTCAAACGTGCCTTTTGTTGGGCGAGGAACAACACAGCTGCGCTGGGACCGCTTGCCTCCACCAGCCCTGGCACGGGAGGGGGAACTGGGGGCTGCATTTGGCCCCCTTTCCCTCCTCTATTTGGCCCCAGGACCCTGCTGTGGGGCTGGGGCTGGGCTGGGACTCACTAGAGGGCACCAAAGGATTGGGGACGGGATGGGATGGGAAAGGATGGGGTGGGATGAGAAAGAATGAGGATTTTTGAGGGTCTGCCAGGACATTCAGGATTTGGGGAAGAGGGGTCTATGGGCTCATCAAGGACATGCAGAGGACACACGGTCAACGGGATCTGTCAGCACAACCAGGGAATTGGATTTGTGGGGGTCAATGGGACCTGCCAGAGTGGGTCCTAGCAGGTCCATGGGGTTTGTGTAGACACCCAGGGATGGGGCGGTGTGGGCTTGGCTGGAATGCCAGGGACTGAGGGCTCCCTGGGGTCTGCTGGAATGACTACGGGACAATAGATCCAAGTGGTCTCTTGGGGGCTGCCAGGACACCAAGGGGTTGAGGCTGCTCGATGGGGTCACCCAGGACAGTGTGGGGCCACCTCACAGCCAGGGACCCTGATTCATCTCGGCCCCATAACCCCTCCAGCTCCTGGGGCTGATGCCCCCCACTGTTCCCACAGCCTGGCTCATGCACAGCAGGGGCTGGTGGTCCCCTTCCTGTGGCCAGGACCGAGCCAGGCGTGAGCGAGCACCCCAAAATGTGACCATAGGGTAGAATCATGGAATGGTTTGGGTTGAAAGGGACTTCAAAGCCCATCCAGTTCCACACCCCTGCCACGGGCAGGGACACCTTCCACTGGATCAGGGGGCTCCAAGCCCCATCCAACCTGGCCTTGAACACCTCCAGGGATGGGGCAGCCACCACTTTCACAGAATCCCTCACTCCAGCCTCTTCCAAGGGCCAGACCTCTGTGTCCCTTCCCTGACACGCGTGGCAGCGGCGCTGGCCCAGCACACGCTGTTCCCATCCGCGGCGCAGGTGAGCCAACAGATGTGAGCAATTATTGTCCAATTTGGAGGCTCCCTGGCCCTGCCAACTTTTGGGTTCAGCAGCGAAGGAACAACCGCAGCATTGTTCACTTTTATATAACAGCCTGATCCCCACGAGCCCGGGGATGCTGCCAGGGCTGTGCCTTGCACAGAACACAGCCTGCATGGCCAACCCCCTGAATGTGCTGGCCATGCACATCCCAACCCTCCAACCGTGCCCACCCTGAGCCCTCTGAGCCCCTCGTGCTCCCTCAGCACCACTGAGCATAGAATCATGGAATGGTTTGAGCTGGAAGGGATCTCAAAACCCATCCAGTTCCCTAGGCAGGGACACCTTCAAGCCCCATCCAACCTGGCCTTGAACACCTCCAGGGATGGGGCAGCCACCACTGCTCTGGGCAACCTGGGCCAGGGCCTCCCCACCCTCACAGCAAAACATTTCTCCCTAAGATCTCATTTCAATCTCCCCCCCCCCCGTCAGCTGAAAACCAACTCCTGTCCTGCACCCTGGGGATGGGGTGGGGATCCGGAGGTGCTGGATGCCAGGGTGGTGGTGGTGAATATCCCCATCCTCACTGCTGTCTGCTCTCCCCACAGCAAGGCAGAGGCAGAAGCCATCGAGAAGGAGCTGCTCGAGGATTACCGGTTCGGGCGGCAGCAGCTGATCGAGATCTGGGGACACGCCTGTGCCATGGCTGTCACCAAGGTGGGGCAGCCAGCGGGGCTGGGGACACCTGGTTGGGGGCTTGGTGGTGGCTCTTCTCCCACCCTCGTCCTATTCCCCACCCTTGTCCTGCCCCTCTTCATGGCCTTTTCAGCTCCTGACTGGGGTTTCGCTCCCATCCCAGACCAAGGTGTGGGGACAGGGGACAAGCAGTGCTGGTGACAGAGCCCAGCGGGAAGCGATGCTCTGGCCATGCCAGGGCTGCAGCCTCTCCCATCGTGGGTTTTTCTCTTTGCCACCCTTCATTCTTTCCCCTGGGGTGCATCTGGCTCACCCGGGGCTGTGGATTTCCCCCTCCATGGTGAGAATGCTCAGTCCTGCCTGTGGTGTCGGCACTGCCAGGCACCCTCTGCCCTTGCTGTGTGTATGGAGAAGGGTTTTGGGGGCTCCCTGGAGTTCCCCAAGCCCTGGCAATGCTCTCCTGCTGCTGGGAGCCCCGAGAGCTCGTGCTGAGTGTGAGGAAGAGGAGGAGGAGGAGGAGGCAGCAGGGATAGCGGAGGTGCAGCATCAAGGGCAGCTTTGTGCCTGGTTGCTCAGCTTTTCCGTTGGAGGCGTCTGGCCCGTGCTCTGCCCTCCCCTTCTCAAAGGGCAGAGGAGTTGCCTGAGGAGGGGAAATATTGGGGTGTCAGAGCCTCTCTGGATCCCAGTGCTGATCCCATGGCTGCCCATCCCTCCTGGGACCCCCTTATCACAGCTCCAGCCCCAGCTGAGGACAGCAGGGCTGAGCATCCTCCTTGTGGGGTCCAGCATCCTCCTCTTCCTTGTGAGGCTGAGTCCAGGAGAGCATCCATGGATGCCAGCTTGAGTGTCCCCCCACCCAGCCAGGGTCCCCGGCATTGTCCCCTCCCAGCACGCCCCCAGGAGCCCCCAGGCAGCTGGTGGGGCAGGGCCAGGGCCAGGCAGGCGTGGCTTTGCCCAGCTCACCGGCGGCTGCGAGCGGGCCGTGCCGCTCAGGTCTCTGGCAGTTGGATGGGACCGGGAGCCAGGCTCCGTGAGCAGGAAAATATCCGTCAACGGATAAACAGAGCCTTCCTTTGCCGGCTGTTGGTATGTGGAGCGCCGCCACCTCCCTGCAGGCTGGCGGGGAGCCCTGTCCCACCGCCGCATCGTCCCTGTCCTGGGCATCCCACTGTGGGCTTCATCCCCATCCTACCCTGGGCCCTGTTCTGCCCTGGGTTCCATCGCCATTGCACTGTGGACATTGTCCCTGTCCTGGGCATCCCACCATGGGCATCCCCGTCCCACTCTGGGTACCATCCGTGTCCCACCATGGGCATCATCCCCATCCCACGCTGGGTACCATCTGCATCCCACCATAGGCGTCACTCCCACCCCACTGTGGGCACTGTTGGCATCCAACCATGAGCATCACCCCCATCCCACCACGGGCCCTGTCCTGCCCTGAGTGCCATCCCCATCCCACCTTGAACTTTGTCCCTATTCCACTGTTGGCCCCATCCTCCCATGGGTGCCATCCCTGTCCTGCCAGAGGTACCATCCTTATAGCTTTGTGGGCATTTTCCTCATCCCACCATGGCTCCCATTCTGCCATGGGTGCCATCCCCACCCCACCTTGGGCATCAGCCCCACCCCACCGTGCCACCCAGCCACAACCACACCCCCACCGTGGGTCCACCCACCCCTCAAACCCTGGACCCTCTGCCCTTGCCACGTCCCCGCTGCTGGATGCCATCCCTGGGGCTGCCCCGGGGGGATGTGGGGACGGTTCTCAGTGGTGGCACAACATTCCCATCTCCTCTTGGCAGGCCTTCCCGCTGCCGTCCCTGCCGCGCAAGCAGCCCACGGTGCTGGTGGTGTGCGGCCCGGCGCAGAACGGAGCCATCGGGCTGGTGTGTGCGCGGCACCTGCGCATCTTTGTAGGTACCCTCCTCCCCTCCTCTTCCTCCTCTTCGTCCCTAAGCCATGCCAAGCTCCACCACTCGTCCCTTCTCTCCACCGTGCAGGACTACGAGCCCACCATCTTCTACCCCAAACGCTCCCCGGACCCCCTGTACAGAGATTTCACGACGCAGTGCGAGAAGATGGACATCCCCTTCCTCTCCTACCTCCCAACCGAGGTGAGACCCTCCTCCTCCCCTCAGCCAGAGCCACCGCCTGACGTGGTTAATTTTATTATTCCTTATTTTGCTTCCTTTCCCCCCCTCCAACCCCCGTCTCCCGCCCCCGGCTCTGCTGGGAGCCCGGGGATGCCATGGAATCCAGCGGCGGCTGCCGCAGCCACCGGCTCTGTTGTTGTTGGAAGCGCTGGGCTCGGCAGGAGGAATGTGACCCGAAAGCGTTGCCCTGGCCGAGGCTGAGCTTGGCGTGCCGGGCTCTGCCCCGTCACCGCGCCCCTCGTCCCCCCTTCGCCTTGGCTTGGGACTGGGGGGAGGATTTTTTTGGCAGGAAGTGCTGGGTGAAGGTATTTAAGCAAGAAAACGGGATCCCCATGCGGGGTTTGGTGCTATTTAAGCAGGAAAACAGGATCCTCACGCAGGGTTCGGTGCCTGTTAAGCAAGAAAACAGGAGCCCCAGGTGGGGTTTGGTGCTATTTAAGCAGGAAAATGGGATTCCCATGTGTGATTCAGTATTATTTAACCAGGAAAACGGGATTCCCGTGCACGATTTGGTGATATTCAAGCAGGAAAATGGGATCCCCATGTGGGGTTCGGTTCCTGTCACACAGGGGGTGGCTGGGGACCCACTGCCCACCGTGTCCCCTTCCAGGTACAACTGATAAACGATGCCTACAACGCCGTGGTAGACGCCGTGCTGGGAGCCGAAACGGAGGCTGGTGAGGGGAGGGAGCCTTGCGCTGCCATCCTGGCCACCCTGAAGCACATCCGCATCCCAATCGTCAGCCTGGATGTGCCCTCAGGTCTGGCACCGCGCTCAGCCCCTCTGGGCAGGATGGGATTCCCCCCAGCACCGGGCTTGTCACCCTTCCCACCGTGGCATCACCCTGAGTTTGGTGCCTCGGCAACCACGGAGCCCTCGCGGTGCTCTCCCAGGGTGGGGACGGCCCCGGGGACCGCCCCCGTTCCCCCCCACCCCCGCCCTGCCCCAAGCTGGCAGCATCCCGGGAGCTGTTGCTGGCAGCCGCTCTCCGCGGATGCGTTCAGGGCATCCACGGTAAATAACAAACTCCCTGAACTGAGACATGATGTAATTTGAAAACACTCGGGTGTCTGGGAGCCAGGCCTGGAATTGCCATCACAGCACCCCCCCGTTGCGTGTGTCCCCCCCCCCTCCCGCCACCGCAAGAGCAAACAGGAGCCCTCGGCACGGCCACTGGTGAATCCCCACCAAGAAAAACCCGGCGCCGTGCCAGGATGCGGCCGCAGCAGTGCAGGATGGCAATGCCAGAGCGAGGGAAAGCCCCCCCATCCTCCCTGTGCCCTCTCCATCTCCACCACCCCAGAGTATCACGTCCCACGCGGTCACCCCCTGACCCCCTCCCCATCTCTTTTTTCCCATGGCAGGGTGGGACGTGGAGGCCGGCAGCAGCAGTGGGATCAGCCCCGATGTCCTGGTGTCGCTGTCAGCGCCCAAGCAGTGCGCCCGCCGCTTCCTGGGCCGCCAGCACTTCGTGGCCGGGCGGTTCCTGCCCTACGATGTGCAGAAGAAGTTCGAGCTCAACCCCCCCGAGTACCCTGGCACCGAGTGCGTGGTAGCCCTGTGAGACCCCCTGGAATAAAGCACTTGGTGGCTCTGCCCTGGGATCGATGTCTGCCTGGATTTGGAGCTGTCAGGAATGTGGGGTGAGGGGACGGTGGCATCTCAGCAGGGTTTGTGCTGGGACTCAACCTTGCACCCCATCTGCTCTGGGTTCCTCATCCCTGGACACCACAGCCACGTACCCTGGGATCGGTCACCAACCCGTTTTCAGGGACAGACCCAGTGTGACCTTCTCTATGGACCATCCCATGGGGATGTGGGCAGCCACTGGGGTCCCATGGGTGGTCGTGGGGTCCCTTCTGTGTCCCCCAGAGCCTGAAACCCTGAAATACACTGGAACAGGTTCGTGGGAGCAGCCCCCCTCGCTGCAGAGAGGTTAATTAGGGAAAAGAGCCACTCCTGGGGACTGTCCCCACCTGACCCAGCAGAGAAGGTGTCCTTGTCCCCACACCAGGACCTGTTTCCCTTCCCTGGGGATCTCGGTGCAGCCGGGGTTTTGGGGAATGCAGGGAATGTGCTGGGATTTCCGCAGGCGGGGCTGCAGGAGGGGGCTGTGGGCGCAGCCCGTGGACCGCTGTGGTTTGGGGGTGACCCTGAAGGTTTCCCCACCCTGTCACCTTCTCCTCACCATCACAAAGAAGGTGCTTTGCACCCTGCAGCCCCGGGGGCACTTGGGGCCAATGGGTGCAACGAGTTCCGCACGGCCTTAGCTCCAGTTTGGCACTGGGACACAGGTGGTACTAGCACAGTGACCCAGCTCCAGTTTGGCACTGGGACACGGGTGGCCCCAGCACAACCACCCAGACCAGGTCATGGTGCAGGCGCCCACCGGCTCCGTGTGCCAGGGCAGCGCTGGCACCCTCACACCAACCGCAGGAGCGCCGAGGTCGGGCTCGCTCGTTTTTTTTCCCTTCCCTCCCTGCCGCATTCCCAAATGCATCCAATTTTAGCAGCTTTGCAAAAACAAACCCTCAAGTTTCCCGGGCTGGAGCGGAGAGCGCAGCGCGCGGCCGCCTCGCTGGGGAGGGCTGCTTCCCGCTTCCCTCTTGACACCGATCCAGCCCCGGCAGAGCCGGCGGCCCCGAGTGCCAGGAGCCGAGCGCTGCTCTCCGCCGGCGCGGGGAAGGGCTCATATATAGACCCACGGTGCCGCCGCGCTCGCAGTCGCCGGCCGGGCAAGCTGCAGCTGCACGGGCAACCATGGGCGAGCTGGCGCTGGCCCTCCTGGCTATCGCCGCCCTGCATGGTGCTGGGGCAACAGGTAAGGCCGGGGCTGCCATCGAACAGTGGCACGGGGACACGCGTGTGCCATTGGCTGGGAGCATCCATGCCCTCAGCCTGGAGCATTCGTGCCATCAGCCTGGAGCATCGATGCCATCAACCTGGAGCATCCGTGCCCTCCTTGGGGCTGGTGGTGGAGATGCTGGGTCAGGATGGGGATGAGGCTGAGTGCGTGGCAGATGGGCGCCAGGTCCAGATGTGTCGGAGTCAGAGGTGTGCCATGGCCAGGTGTGCACCGTGGTGGTGGGCATAGCCATGAACGGTCCCTCTGGCATCTGCTGGTGAGAGGATACATTGAGGAGGCTCAGGGCAGCTTCGTCCTCCCTGGGGTGGTGTCACCAGAGGGACAGGACGTGTCCCTGCCAGCCCTGCGGGGGACAGCTGGGCACCTGCAGGAAACCCTGGGTGGCTCAGGGGGGGCTCTGGGAGGTGCTGAGGGCAGTGTTCATGCAAGACTGAGCTGGGAGTGTCCCTGGTTGGGGTCAAACCCCATCCACCTGCTCCTTTCCACCTGGGGGGGGTGGCAGGGCTGAGTCCCCTGGTATTGCTGCTGCTGGAGTGATGGTGCCCATGGGGTGCCCATGGGGTACTCACAGTGGTCTGGGCGGCTCAGAGGTGTCTCGGGTGTTCGGCCGCATCCTGCCCAGTCCATGGGTGACAGGCACCAAGGGCCCAGGTTTCTCTCCAAGGCCCTGCACCCCTGAATCCTGCCATCACAGCACCCAGGATCACCTACACAAGGGCTTTCCTTGGAGATCCCAGCTCCTCAGGGTTCATTCCCATGGGATGTGGCTGGCTGGGCTCAGCAGGACGTGGGGGTTGGACACCTGCACCAGCTGCTGCGGTGGTGACATCCCCACTTGCTGCCTTGGTTGCCCCCAGAGATGTGGGTTTCTGTCCCAGTTTCCTGCTGCCTCCCAGTTTGGATGCCAGAACTCAGTGAGAGGCTAGGGCCTGGGTGCAGCGGGTGTGTGCGTGGGCAGCCTGGATTGTCCCATTGTCCCACGTCACCCCTGGGGACGAGCTCACCCTGGAGAAGCTGGGAGCTTGCGGGCAGCATTCCCCTGGTGTGCAGCCATGGATATTGCATGGACCTTGGCGTGGCCGGATTCACCACGTGGCACCAACCTCAGCCACCCCGGATGGTGACACCATCAGCCTGACCCCCTGGAGCCTCTAAAGCCTGCCCTGGCTGGCGATGCAGGTCCTGGGGGCTCAGGGCAGGTGGGTCCCCACCTCTGGTGGGACACAGCAGGTCCTGGTGCTGGCTGAGCTTTGCTTTGAAGCCTGTGGCTCCATGAGGGAGCAGCCAAGCACCATTGGGTGCCCTGGGGAGAGGGTGCCCTGGCTCTGGGTACTCTCACCCCGTGCTTCCAGCAGAGCCCCTGGAGAATGACTTGGAGCCAGGAAAGAGCAGCGTGGCAGGGAAGCCTTGGAAAGCTGCCCCCAACTTGGCAGACCTCGACCTGGACACGGCAGGTACGGATGTCCCCAAGCCCTCACCACATCATCGGGGACCCACAGCCAGGACACCTAACAGGGCTGGCACGGGGCGATGCCCATCCCAGCAGCCAGGAGGTGCCATCTCCCCCTGGGCTGGTGTCCCCAAAGGACCCTCCTCTCCACCCTGTGCTCCCTGAGGCTCCCATGCCGCATCTCCCAGTGCCCATGGACTTCCATCCACTCATCCACACAGACCTCGGTGTCCCTGAGCTCTCCCCAGCCCTGGTGGCACCCCAAGGTCCTTTGGTCCCCATCCTTGCACTCAGGGCTCGCTCCATCCCAGGGAAAGGAGCTGAGTGGACGTCCTGGTTCAACATCGACCACCCTGGAGGGGACGGGGACTACGAGAGCCTGGAGGCCATTCGGTTCTACTACCGTGGGCACGTGTGCCAGCGGCCGGTGGCCATCCAGGCCCGCACCACCGAGTGGGAGCTGCCCGAGGAGGTGGGCGAGGTGGTGCACGCCAGCCCCAAGGAAGGGTTTCGCTGCGTCAACAAGGAACAGCCCCAGGGCAAGACCTGCTCCAACTACCACATCCGCTTCCTCTGCCCGCTGGGTGAGTGCCTGTTCCAGCCCATCCCAGCCTCCCGTGCCCCGCTGGCACTTTGGAGGGGTCCATACCCATTGCTGTGCTCTCCCCTTGCTTGTCACCTCCTGGTTTTGCATTCCACCATGTGTTGCTGGAGCTGTGGTTGCACCAGAGCCTCCCCCTCTCCAGCAACTGCCCCTTGGGTGTTTGATGGTTGGCATCCTCCTGGGGGTGAGCTGGGTTCACGAGGGTGGGCATCATCCTGGGTGTGAGCGTGTGCGATGGTTGGCATCATCCTAGGGGTGAGCTGTGAGTGTACAATGGTGGGCATCATCTTGGGGGTGAGCTGGGTGTGCATTGGTGGGCATCACCCTGGGGACAAGCTGGGTGTTCAATGGTTGGCATCGACCTGGGGGTGAACTGGGTGTGCAATGGTTGGGATCATTCTGTGGGCAAGCTGGCTGCGGTTCCTGAGTCCCCAGTTCACGCCTCTGCATCCCACCAGAGCACATCTACTGGTCACACTGGTCCTCCTGGAGCCCCTGCTCGCGCAGCACCTGCGGCAGCAGTGGCACCCAGACCCGCACCCGCCGCTGCCTCAACGCCCGGCTGCTCACCCCGCTGAAGGAGCTCAAGTGCAAGGGCAAAGCCGTGGAGCGGCGGCCGTGCAGCGCCAGCCCCTGCCCAGGTAGGGGCCCCAGCACCCACCTGCCCCCTGCTCCTCTCACTGTCCCCAATCCCAGCAGCACGAGGGGTCCGGCGAGGCCGCTTGTGCGCCGTGGTTGCCCCCGTGCCAACGCCTGGGCAGAGCCACAGATCATCAGCTTCATTGCAATAACAGGGGTTGTGCTGGTAAAAATAGCTTGGCAGGGGCACGCGGGGGCTGAGCTGGAGCTGGCTGGACACGGGTGGCTGGGGACCCCCCTGTGTCCCCGTGACGTCCACCACCCCTGCCCACCTGGCATCTCCTTGCAGAGTCGGCGTGGACGGAGTGGGGCGCGTGGGGCCCCTGTTCCCGCAGCTGTGGCAGCGCTGGCACTCGCGTTCGCCGCCGCAGCTGCAAGAAAGCCAAGAAGGTGCCGTGCACCGGCCGCCCCACCGAGGTGCAGAAATGTCCCCCCTCGCCTTGCCCAGGTACCTGCCCACAGGTGTCCCCCCCTGACGTGCGTGGCCCTGCCGGTGGGTGCAACCGTGGGGTCTGAGCGCCGTGCCACCCCACAGCCTGCCCCGGGCACACGCTGCAGGGCACCGTGCTCTCCACCACCGGCACGGCGCTGCCTGACGCCCGCATCTACCTGGAGGGTCGCCCGCCGGTGCTGCTGGCGCGCAGCGATGCCCGCGGGCGCTTCACCGTGACGGGGCTGTGCGAGGGCACCGCTGGCAACGTCAGTGCCCATCACGAGGGCTTCGCCCCAGCGCTGGCACCCATTGTCTCCAACGGCTCCGGCGTGGCCGTGGCACACGTGAGGCTGCAGAGGCTGGGTGAGCATCACGGGGTGGGGTGTGGGCTGAGCTGGGCACCCCTTGAGGGACCTCCCTGAAGGGTACCCAGTGGTGCGGATCCAGGGTGGGTGGCGGTGGCTCGTTGCACCCTCTACCACCTTCCTTCTCCGCAGAGAAGCCCTACATGGTGCTGCACCCCAAGGCGAAGGTGCGGGTGGCAGGGCAGGATGTGACCTTCTGCTGCAAAGCCTCGGGCACCCCCGTGCCCAAGAAATACTTCTGGTGAGTGGGGATCTGGGCAGCAGAGAGCTGGGACTGGGGGTGCTGGGGAAAGGCAGCACAGGTCACATCCCCACTGAGCCCATCCCTGCAGGTACCACAACGGGACACTGCTGGAGAAGAAGGTGCACCGGTACGGCAGCCGCTTGGCGCTGCGGGACCTGGCACTGGAGCAGGCTGGCACCTACCACTGCAAAGCCAGCACCGAGGCGGGCGCCATCAGATCGGCACCGGCACAGCTCACCGTGCTGGGTGAGAACAGGGTGGGCTTTGATGGTCCCAGCATCACCGTGGGATGGGGCTGCGTGGTGGGGATGGTCACCCTAACCCCTCACCCCTCCACCCCCCGCAGCCCAGGGCCAGCAGAGCTGCAAACCAGAGCCTGAGCCGAGCCTGGTGGAGCTGCCCAGCGAGTGCCCGCAGGACGCTGCGGGCTCCCACTACTACAACGTGGGGCGCTGCCCGCCCGCCCCGTGTGCCGGCAGTCCCGCCGACCAGTCCAGCTGTGGGGCAGATGTGGGGCAGTGCTGCGGGGTGCGGAGGATGGAGATGCGGGAGATCCCCTGCGCCGGCTTCCTGCTGCCCATCAAGGTGGTGGCCGAGTGCGGCTGCGGCCCCTGCGCCCAGCCTCGCGTCCTGGTGCAGGGACGGGTGACAGCGGCCGACACCGGCGAGCCCCTGCGCTTCGGGCAGATCTTCCTGGGTGGGAAGAAGGTCGGCTTCACTGGCTACAAGGGCTCCTTCACCATCGAGGTCCCGCCGGACACGCAGCGCTTGGTGGCTCGCTTCGTGGACCGGCAGCAGAGGTTCGTAGACGCCATCAAGGTCCTGCCCTTCAACCGCCGCGGTGGGGCCGTCTACCAGGAGGTCAAGATGCTGCGGAAGAAGGAACCGGTGGATCTGGATGGCAGCCAGAGCAACGCCATCCCTCTGGGGGAGGTCAAAGGCCAGGAACCCGTTGGGGAGCTCATCCTTCCTGCTGGCACCTTCCTCCGTCCCTCTGGGGAGGTCTTCAAGGGCACGGTGAAAGCCAGCGTCACCTTCCTGGACCCCAGGGACCTGGCGACGGCCAGCGCTGCCTCCAGCGACCTCAGCTTTGCCAACGCCGAGGGGGACATTGTCCCTCTGCGAACTTACGGCATGTTCGCCGTGGATTTTCGGGAAGAGGAGAGCGGTGCGACGCTGCAGACAGGACCGGTGGAGGTGCGGATGGACGCGGGGCAGGTCTGGATGCCAGAGCACCTGCAGAAGATGAAGTTGTGGTCCTTGAACCCAGAGACCGGCTTGTGGGAAGAGGAGGGAATCCTCCGGGTGGCCAGTGGGGGCCGGGGAAAGAGGGAGGAGAGGACCTTCCTGGTGGGGAACCTGGAGATCCGGGAGCGGCGTCTCTTCAACCTGGACGTGCCAGAGGACCGGCGATGCTTCGTCAAGGTGAGGGCTTACAGCAGTGAGAAGTTCAATCCTTACGACCAATTGGAAGGGGTGGTCATCAGCCTCATCAACCTGGAGCCCCAGCCCGGCTATCCCGCCAACCCCCGGGCGTGGGGTCGCTTCGACAGCGTGGTGACAGGTCCCAACGGTGCCTGCCTGCCCGCCTTCTGCGACGGCCAGCGCCCCGATGCCTACTCGGCGTACGTCACCGCCACGATGGGTGGGGAGGAGCTGGAAGCCGTGGCCTCCAGCCCCAAGCTCAATCCCAATGCCATTGGGGTGTCCCAGCCCTACCTGGGCAAGCTGGGCTACCGCCGGTTGGACCACGATGACCCCAACTTGAAGAAGACAGCTTTCCAAATCAACGTGGCCAAGCCCGACCCCAACAACGTTGATGAGACCAACGGTCCCATCTACCCCTACCGCAGCCTCGAGGAGTGCGAGGAGGCACCAGTCAGCGCCAACCACTTCCGCTTCTACCGCGTGGAGGTGGACAAGTACGAGTACAACGTGGTTCCCTTCAAGGAGAGCGACCTGACCTCCTGGACCGGTGACTACCTCTCATGGTGGCCCAACCCTCAGGAGTTCAGGGCTTGTTTCATCAAGGTGAAGATCGAGGGGCCGCAGGAGTACATGGTAAGGTCCCGCAACATCGGGGGCAGCCACCCCCGTACGCGGGGGCAGCTCTACGGACTGCGCGACAGCCGTAGCGTGCGGGACATGCTGCTGGAGAGCACCTCGGGCGCCTGCGTGGAGTTCAAGTGCAGTGGGATGCTCTTCGACCAGAGCCTGGTGGATCGTACCTTGGTCTCCATCATCCCCCAAGGCAGCTGCCGCCGCACGGCCGTCAACAGCCTCCTCCAGGAGTACCTGAGCCGTCACCCGCCCGTGGCGGAGAACAACCACACGGCCGCCTTCACCATGCTGGCGCCGGTCGACCCGTTGGGTCACAACTACGGCATCTACACGGTGACCGACCAGAACCCGCGGCTGGCCAAGGAGATCGCCATCGGCCGCTGCTTCGACGGCACCTCCGATGGCTTCTCCCGGGAGATGAAGGCGGACACGGGCACGGCCGTCACCTTCACGTGCCAGGAGCGGCCGGCGGGGCGGGAGAGCTTCTTCCAGCGCCTGCTGACGGCCCCGGCCGAGGCATTGGCTGAGATCCGGAGGGAGATGGGGGCCGGCGAGATGCGCCGGGCTCCCCCCGAGGTGCTGGACTTCGCCTCTGGTGCCCAAGCCCTGGGCCCCACGGCCGCTCGCCGGCCCCCCAGCAGCCGGCAGAGGATGGGCCGGGGGCAACCGTGAGCCCTGCGACCCCTGTCCCTGTCCCCCCACCCCGGCTCAGCTCTGCCCCCCCCTTTCCCCATCGCTTTTACCCGCTCTCATTTATAACGACCGAGGTGGAGGGGGGAACACACACAGAGTGGGACCCTCTGGCCGTGCCCTCAGGGCACTGGGATATGGGAAGGGGGGTGGCTTGGGCAGCCCCCGCGGCCTCGCCAGCCTCCCGGTGCTGCCCCTAACCTCGGCCCCAGCCCCACATGGGGCAGCTCTTGGTGCTCAGCCCCGGGGCCCGCGGTGCAGATGATGCCGGCAGAGGGGCTGCGGCCCCACAGGGGTTAAAAGAGAATAAAAGAGGGGGTGGAAGCAAATAGGGGAAGGGGCTGCGATGGGAAAGGGTTCCCTTGCACAGCCATGGGGCCCGTGCTGAGGGTGCTGGGAGCACCCACTGCATCCCTGCCCTGCACCCCACAAGGAAAAACGGGGTTTATTTTGGGGGGGAAAAATGAGAATAAGACTAAAAAAAGCCCTCTGTGCACCTGCACAGCAGGGGGGCATTATGGGATGGCAGGTTTGGTCCCCATGGACCTTCACCTGAGCTGAGTGCAGAGCCCGGATGGGCCTGATTCTGCACCCATCCTGCTGCCACCAACTCAGCTATTTTTCCTTCAGGAAGCATTTTTGACCCAACAGCCTTTTTTTTTCCCAGGAGAAAAGAACAAGAAAAAAAAGGTATTTCTGCAACTCCTTCCCCAGCACGGGGACCTCCCCCCCCCCCCCAACCCCTTCACCTCGACTCCTGGGGCAGTGAGCGAGAGGTGCTGGCAGGATGTGGCCCTGCGGTGCTGCCGCGCACCGAGGGCACGTCCAGATTTGTACATTATTTATTATGAAATATAATGTTGTGTGTACACCTGTCTGGCTGTTGGGCTTTGCCGGGGGGGGGGGTACCCTCTGTGTGTTCCCCCCTAATTTCCCCCCAACTCCTGCCCCACACGGTAGCTCCGTCCCGGCAGCTCCTGTTTGCCTTGGGCCCGATCCAGGCGGCTGACAGCGGTGCTGGGGGCACTCTGCCAGCTCCTGGAGGACGTGGCAGTTCGGGGGGGGGGGGGGGGGGGCATGCAGCCCCATGATCCCCCCCAACCATAGGGATGCATCTGGTGCTGAGCACCCACTGGAAGACCCCAGCCAGGGAGAAGGTCAACTCTGTCCATCTGATGTCCGTGTGTCCCCCCGCTCGTGGTTCAGAGTGGGTTTCCAGGCGTTTTCACCATCACAACCACCACCTCCCCCCTGCTTCCCATCTGTGGCTCCCAGTGGATGCTGTAATGGAAGAGGCTGTGTTTATGGGGCCAAACCCCCCCTACTCCGGGGACAATTTTCCTTTTTACAACATGGTTTGGCTGCGCCGCGGCATTTTTTCACCCTTTGGGCGGCTGCAGCTGCTCGTGAGATCAAAGGGGGCACCCAGGGGGGCAGAGGAGCAGCTGCCAAATCCCAGCCCCTCTCCCTGTCCTTCCTGGATGGGAACCCAGAGCAGCCGGACACCCGCACGGCAGGTGGGCGATGCTGTGGTGCAGCGTGGGGGGAGGCACCTGAAACAGGGGGAGACCCTCACAGGGGGTCCCACCCCACCAAAGCTTGGGTGATGCTTGACCCTGGATGCTGCCTGGTTCTGGGTGCTGCTTAATCCTGGATATTCCCTGACCCTGGGTGCTGCCTTTCCACGGAATCTGCCTGAGCCTGGGTGCTGCTTAATCCTGGATGTTCTTGTCCTTGGATGTTCCTTGTCCCTGGGTGCTTGCCTGACTCTGGGTGCTGCTTTTCCCTGTGTGCTGTCTGTCCCTGGATGTTCCTTGCTCCTGGATATTCACTGTCCCCTGACGTTGCCTTTCCCTTATTGCTGCCTTTCCATGGGTGCTGCTGCTCCCTGGGCGTTCCCTGTCCCTGGGTGCTGCCTGTCCCCGGATATTGTTTGTCCCTGGGTTCTGCCTGTCCCTGGGTGCAGTCTGACCACGTGTGTTGCTTGTCCCTGGATGCTGCTTCTCCTTGGGTGCTGCCTGCTCACTGATATTCCCTGTCCCTGGATGTTCCCTGCCCCTGGGTGCTGCTTAACCCCGGATTTTCCCTTCTCCTGGCTGTTCCCTGTCCCTGGGAGCTGCCCCGTGGGACCGCTGGCCCCTGCCACGCAGGAAGGGCCGGTGGATGCTCCCCCGCGGGCACCGCTGGCGGCAGCGCCAGGGGCCGGGATGCCAGCGGGCAGGATTGTTTTCCACCATCTGGTTGGCTGGGTCGGAGGCAGCTGCTCCGGCAGGGCAGATGGAAGCAGCTCCTGCAGCTCTGCTGCTATTTATGGCGTCGGGAACTAAAAAAATGGGGCGAAAACAAGCAAAAAGCAGTCACGCGAAGTCCTACGGGGTCCTATGCCCCCATTTGCAGCTCCTGATGCTCACGGCTGCTCCTTCTCTCCAGATCCCACCCCAGGACCTCCGGCGTCGTGCCATGGGATGCTCCTGGCACCGGATACTGGGAGGGGACGGGTGCAGGGGGGAGCCAAGGGGGGCGGCCAGGAGCTCTCCCTGATCCCAGGGACACAAGCAGGGATGTGCCAGGGCTGCGGGAGGTCTATACTGGGTGTCCAGCCCAGCCCCACATTCCCAAAGGCTGGAAACCTGCCCAGGGACAGGGGCTGGGCTGGGGGGCTGCAGCCAATTCCTCCTGCAGCTCCCTCCGCCCCCGCAAACTTTGGGACCCTCTGTGCAGGTACCGAACACACAGATCCCATCCTGAGGGTCCCGCACCCTCCAGCCCTGGGGACAAGGAGCTGTTTGGTCCCAACCCTGGCCCCGAATGGCCCCCAGCGCTGGCCGGGGCCGGTCAGACCCACACCCCACCCGCGTGCTGTGAGCATCATCGGGTACCAAAATAACCCCCTGGCCCCTCCCGTCTTACAGGCGATGCTGAGCCTTCCCAGCCCAGCCTGGGTGTCCAAGGCTGCCAGCTGGGATGCTTTTGTCTCTAATTCTCATAATCGTTAGCAGAAATCACTGGCACACAGCTCCACGCCAGCCACGGTGACTCCCGGGGGTACCCGGGGGGCTGAGGATGGGGGGAGCCCTGCAGGGACCCCACACCAGACACATGGGCTGCAGCACTCTAGTTTTGGGGGTCAAAACTGCCTTCTTTTGGCTTTCTCAGCCCCTTGGCATGAGTGATGCTCCCAGTTTGGCTTCACAATGGGCAGGTTGGAAACTGGGGCTGGACCAAGGAATTCCTTGGATCTCCCATGGCTTTGGGGAGCGATGGAGCACGGTGGGTTTCAGGGTGGGTGACGTGTGGATGCAACACTGCCCCATTCTCCACTTGCACCCAGCACTGGTGGGTTCATCCAGCTCCATCCAGGAGGCAGGGACAGGGATGGAAACACCCCAAGCAGGACCACGGGATACAGGCGAGGGGGGCACGGCAAGAGCCCATCCCCGTGCAGGATGCGTATCCCCACGCTGATGAGAAAGGCAGGTGGGGTTGGGATCAGCTGCTTCTTGTTACCCCCGGCCCCCAGCCAAAAGGGAATAGCACAGCAGGGAAGGGAAAATAAGGAGCCCGGGAGCCGGCAGCTCCCGTCCCGTCCCGCCCCGCCAGCAATTAGGGATGGCCAGAGCCCAACGTAAATGAGCAGGACCGCGTGCCGGCGCGCCGGCACATCCTTCTGTGCTGCTGGGGCCCCCACAGTTTGCACAGCACTCCCCATCCCAGCATCCCTACATTGGGGTGCGTCCCCCCAAACTCCCACCAGCCCCTTGGGGAGGAGGGAAAAACAGGTTCTGGGAACGGGGTGCCCACCCCACAAGCACGTCCCAGTGTTGGCCAGGAACAAAAGCTGCTCAGAGCAGCAGCCGGGAGCTGGAAAAGGCCTTGGGAAGCAGCTCAATGCCTTTCTTTTTCTTTCTTTTTTTTTCCTTTTTAAATAATGGAAAATATAATGGCAGAGCCTAAATTAAAATAATAAAAGAAACCGGCCGAAAAGCCAACCCGAAATAGGAGAGAAACCCACGTTTCAGGCTGAAAGGGAACAAACATGGGCAAGGGATGAAAGGGAAAAGCAGAGGAGCTGTGCTCAGCTGGGACCCTTCTCTCAGCCCCTCCAACCACATCCCTGAGGTCAAGCTGTGGGGTGAGGGCTGAGCAGGGTGCAGAGCAGCATCACCATGGCAGGAGATGTGTCCCCCCCCAGCCAAAAATGAGCCCCCATGTGCCCCTTTATCCCTGGCTTTGCTCCTTTGCACCACACCCAGCACTGCTGCTTCAGGGTCACATCCTGCCCAGGGCTCCAGTCCTGAGGGGTGCAGAGGTGTTGTCTCTCCCCCCTGCGTTGAACTG
Organism: Dromococcyx pavoninus; assembly: GCA_033558185.1. Classification (NCBI taxonomy): domain Eukaryota; kingdom Metazoa; phylum Chordata; class Aves; order Cuculiformes; family Neomorphidae; genus Dromococcyx; species Dromococcyx pavoninus. The sequence continues at coordinate 21,824 of JAUMJL010001617.1, read as the reverse complement.
GAGCATCCCCAGGGATCCCAAATCCAAGCACTGCTGGGGACCTCAAATCCGGGCATTCCTAAGGACCCCAAAGTGGAGCATCTCCAGAGACCCCAAACCCAAGCTTCCTCAAGTAGCCGGAGCATCCTTAGGGATCTCAAACCAGAGCATCTCTGGAGACCTCAAAACCAAGCAGCCCTGGGAACCACAAACCTGAATATCCCTGGGAATCCCAAAGTGAAGCATCCCCAGGGACCCCAAATATGAGCATCTCTGAGGACCTCAAAGTGGAGCATCCCCAGGGTCTCCAAACTGGAGCATCTCTGAGGATCCCAAACCCAAGAATCCCTGGAGAGTCCAAACCAGAACATCCTCAAGCTCCCAACCATGGGGGAATATAGGAGATGCCAGTTCCCCATCTCTGCCATGATGGCAGGGCCAGGCCAAATCCAGCTGCAGAATTCCAGGCAGTCTGGCCAAGAGACGTCGCTCTGCTCCCGGCACTCCCTCTGGACAACCTGCCTGGGGAGGAAAACAACCGGTCCTTGAATACCGAAAGGCCAGAGAACCCCAACCTCTCCTAAAGTGAGGGCACCTGGGGATTATTGCTGGGTGTCCCTAGGGAAAGAGACCATGGGAAGCTGGAATTTGAGGGAAAACAGTGGGAAGAGGGGCTGCCTGGCACCCTAACACTTGTTTTCCAAAGTGAACCCAAGCCGGGACGTGGTGGGGATGGTTGACTCCACCACGGGGACAGCTTCGGGACAGCCCTCCATGATGCACATTCCTCTCCCAGTTGCTTTTTAGATAGTTTTTAAGAGTTGCATCTCAATATCTCGCTGTTCAAAGTGAGCTGGTTCTGGAAAAAACATCCTTTTGCCTTTTGCAAGCTATTTTTGCAACCTTTGGCCTTCGTTCCTCTGCAGGCTCCAGACCATAAATAATAATAACAACATATTTAAAGCCTTTATGCTGACAGCTCGCTGAATCTGCCAGCGCCTTTCAATTCTCCAGATGTTGAAAATCTGACTCAAAAACCTTCAAGTTTGGTAAATATTTTGTGTTTTTAATTTCACAGCCATTGCTTTTTATATCACATGAAGTGGCAGCTTAAAAACACTAAATGGAACAGCTATTTCTGGAGCTGTGGCTGAGCGGGTGGGGAAAGGTGAGGTGGTGGCCGCTGGCTCCGTGTCCCAGGATGCAGTTGGAGCATCTCTGAGGCTGGGCTGCCTGTGCCAGGACTCTGTGCCAGGGGGTCTCATGTCCCTGGCGCAGTCACAGTGACAGGGATGGTGGCACCAGCATGGAGGTGGCTGTGGAAACACCTTGACTGCAGGTGCCCCTCCAGCACCCTTGGCCCCCCCCAGCTCCGCCAGCTCCGACCTGGCCTGGGCTGCTTCTTGGCTGGACTCAGATTTCTTTGGCCATCAGCTCTGGTGTGTGGCACAGCGACATCCCCAGCTGCAGAGGGCCACCCCTGTCCTGCACCTGGCACTCTGCATCCCATGGCCCACATCCTGCAACCTACATCCCCTATCCCTGATCCCATATCCTGTAACCCACATCCTGCATTCCACGTCCCATACCCCGCATGCAGCATCCCGCATTCTGCATCCCGTGTCTCATATTCCCACATACCATATCCCATATCCTGCAATCCAAACCCTGCATCCCAAGTCCCATATTCCCATACTCAGCATCCCATATCTCATATTCCTGCACACCATATCCCACATCATATATTCCATATCCTGTAACCCACATCCCGCATCCCATGTCCCATATTCTACACCCAGTATCCTGCATTCTGCATCCTGTATCTCATATTCCCACATACCACATCCCATATCCTGCACCTCATATCCAGCATCCCATATCCCATATTCCCATATCCTGCAACCAGTACCCCACATTCTGCATCCTATATCTCATTTTCCCACATCCCACTTCCCATATCCCACACCCAACATCCCATATCCTGCACCCCATACCCTACATCCCTCACTCTGCATCCTGTACCTCCCATCCTATTGCCCCCATCCCAGATCCACATCCCATATCATGTATTTTTGTATCCAAACATCACATCCCATCCCTCTCGTCCTCCCCTTGCCAGCTTTTTCCTCTGCTAAAAACCCTGAATGCCAGTCCCGGAATGTTCTGGACTTGGACATCCAAAATCTGGACCGGTGTGGATGTCACAGCACCAAGTGCCTGCCCCAGGTCCCAATCCTGACCCCAGCAGAGCCCCTCTGCCCAGTCAGAGCTGGGGCAGCCATGCTGGGCAGAGCTGGGCATGGGAAGGGTTTGTAAACCAGTACCACTCACCCCAGCCTTGGGGTTTCACCCCAACTGGTCTCTCCCCTCGATGGGATGGGGAGAAGATCAGAAGGGTGAAAGTGAGGGGGAGCTCGTGGGCTGAGATAAAGACAGTTAAATAGGGAAATGGAAAACTGTGCATGGAAGCAAAGCCGAGGAAGGAATGCATTCACCACTTCCCATCAGCAGGTGGTGTTCGGTCACTCCCGGCAAAGCAGGGCTCCCTCAAGTGCCACATTGACTTGGGAAGACAAATGTCATCATTTTGAATGTGCCTCCCCCCTCCTCCTCTTTCTTCTCCTCCAATGCCTCGGGTCTCCCCCCACTCACCAGGGGGCGGAGGGGGGGGAGCAGAAGGGGCCTTGGCTCTGTGCCAGCCCTGCTCAGCGATAACAGAAACATCCCTGGTTATCAACATCGTTAACGCAGCCCCACAGCAGCTCCAGTGAAGAAAAGTAACCCTATCCCAGCCAAAACCAGCACCTCAAACCCCAGGTACTTTACACCTCAGGTATCCCATAACCCCATTCCTCCATACCCGAGACACCCCGTGTCCCAAGTTACCCCATATCCCTCATCCCCTTTGCCCCAACTACCCCGTACCCCAAATCCCTCATCCCACATACCCCAGTTACTCCATATCCCAAGTACCCGAACCCCAAATTTTCCATATCCCAGATACCCCATAAACTGAGTACCCCATCCCCTATTTCTCCATACCCCAGGCACCCCATACCCCAAGTACCCTGTACCCCTAATCCCAAGTACCCCAACTACCCCACATCCAAAAGTACTCTATACCCCTATTTCTCCATACCACAGGCACCCCATAAACTGGGTACCCCATAACCCCATTCCTCTATACCCTAGGTACCCCATACCCTAGATACCCCACACCCCAAATACCCTATACCCCTAATTCTCCAAATCCCAGGTATCCCCTAACCTGGGTACCCCTTATCCCAGCTACCCCATATCCCAGTCACCCCACCCTCTGTGTATCCCACTCCATTTTTGCACCCCTCCAACCCCATTCTCCCTTTCCCTGGGGGATGCTCTGCCCTGTCCCACCCCGGGGTCCCTTTGGCAGCACCGTGGGGATGCCCACATGCCTGCAGCCCCCCTGCTCCCTGGGGCACGGGGCCAGCATCACCCCTTGCAGAAAGAAGGGGTCCCCACAACCTCTGCCCGAGCCCTGCCCGTCCCAGCTCTGCTGGAGGCAGGGGCACAGCAAGATGCTCGCGAGAGACCCCGCGATCCAGGACGTTTTTCACCTCATCCAGCTGCTGCGCGTTCAGGAATCACATGATTTCCTGGAAAGTCCCACTTTTGAAGAAATGAAACTGCTTGATTTGGGGGAAAACATCAAGCTCCCTCCCAGCCCTGGGATTTCTTGTCCAGGCAGGATGAAGGGTGACAGCCCAGACAAGCGACCTTGGAACATGTACCTGGCTGTGGCCTTTCTGGTGGTCGTCGTGGTGGTGCTGGTGGTGACCCTCCCCACCATGCTGTGCCAGTCTGCTGTGGGCTCTGCGATGGTGGGGAATGGCTCGGCAGAGCTGGCACGGCTGGAGAAGGCACTGGTCATCACCAACCAGTCCCTCGTCGAAGCCCGCGGGCAATGGGATGGTTGCAGGAAGCAGCTGGTAGGTGCTGGGGTGCTTCTGGTGGGTTGGGGGGCTGGGACCCTGCAGCCCCCAGCCCCGAACTGGCTGCGTTTTGCTAATGTGAGGAAACACCTGAGCTGGAGCCTCCAGGCCTTTCCTCTGCCCCTGCTCAGGGTGAGCTGGAGGGGAAAGCCTCGGAGTTGGAGCAGGCACTCGCCAGGGTGACCAAGCTGCAAGGTGAGTCCTGGGCAGGGTGGGTGCTGCGGGGGTCTGGGCCACCCTGATCCCCACCCCCTGATCCCTTTGCCTTGGTCGCCCCCATCCCTATCCCCTTGGTCACCCTGATCCCTTTCCCTTGGCTGCCTTCATCCTTATTTCTTTGGTCACCCTGATCTCTTTTCCCCGGGGACACCTTGCTTCCTGACCCTCAGCCACCCCCATCCCCTGGGACCCCTTGATCCCCTTCCCCTTGGCCACCCTGTTCCCTATCCCCTTGGTCACAGCGATTTCTGTCTCCTCGGTCACCCTGATCCTTGTCCTCTGGGTCACACTCTTCCTCATTCCCTTGGTCACCCTGATCCTTGATCCCCTGGGATGTCTCGATGCCCTGGAACACCCTCATCGCTTGGGTGATGCCATCACCTCCCTGCAGAGGAGAACAGGGCGCTGAAGGCTGAGGTGGCCCAGCAGCAGGAGCAACTGGGGGACCTGCAGAGCAGCAGGTGAGCCCTGTGTCCCCTTCACCATCCCCATCCCCACATTCTGTCACTGACCCTCCCTGGTCCTCACAGGGACAACCTCCAGCTGCAGAACCAGCAGCTGCAGCAGCAGCTCCACGACATGAGGAGCCAGAACTCGGGTGGCAATGGTCTCCCAGCTGCGTCCTTCAGCCTCCTGGCTCTCCTGCTCCTTGGGATGCTCCTCCAGTGAGCCCAAAGCAGCAGGAACATGGGCTGTGCTGATTTCCCCATCCCTCCATGTGAAGTGAGGTCTGATAAAACCACTTCAGACCAGTGGGGGCCTCGCCTCCCTCTCGCCCCTTCCCCAGGTCCACCTATGCTGTCCTGTACCTGCACACAATTTTCTGACACCTCCTCCTGAAAAGCTAAAAAGCCAGGACCGTGAGGCCCCGCTCTCACAGTCTGTATTTGTACTGAAAAATCAAGATCAAGTGAGCTTTTGCCCATCTGCTCCCCAACTTCACCTCCTTTCACCGTGCAGACATCCAAGAGGAGATGTTTTCTCCTGGAGCACAGACAGAGTCATGGCTGGGTTGCTCTGACTTGAGGGATCCACAGCGCACCACAATTGGGTGATTTTTTAACCAATTTCTAATAAAACCTTGTGAAAATCCAGTGGTTTATTGCTCTGGTAGCTCCTGGGGACGTGCAGCCCCGACTCTGCTGCACAGCAAGAGCAAAGGGGGCTTCAAAAACCCCTCAGGCAGGAGGCAGCTTTAGCATTCCCACCACCCACCAGCCCCCAACTGCATCCCCTGCAGCTGTGACCCACGGCCGGGCGCAGGGACCGAGCACCCTCCCACCTCCAGCGCAAATGAAGTCTATTCTGGGCCGTGACCAGCGTGAAACCACAGCCCAAAGCCATGTTTGGTGAGAAAAAGAATCAAAAACCCACGCACGGCAATTACGGCAACGCAGGGAGAAACCTGCCCTGGGAATGCTGGCACATCCCGGGCAGCCGCCGGCGGAACGGGCTCGGGAGCCCATGTCCCCCTCGGGCATGGACCCCGCGGTGCCCAAGGCCACCCTGAAGGTGCTGGGTCTGTGTGCGGTGCTGCTGGTGCTGGTGGCGGCGGTGACGGTGGCGGTGGCGGTGATGGTTTGGCGCTCGGAGGCGGTGGGGAAGCTGCGGGGCTGCCAGGAACGAGCGGCCAACGAAAGCCGGGAGCTGGGCAACCGCGTGGCCGAGCTGGAGCGGGAGCGAGCGCGGCTGCAGCGCGAGGTGGCGGCGGGCACGCGGGCGGAGGAGGCTCTGAGGAGGGAGCTCGTCCAGGCTCGTGGGGATGGCAAGAAGCTCAACGCCAGCCTGGTGGCCTGCAGGGAGCGGGCGGTAGGTGGGGATGGGGATGGGGGGGTCCTCAGCCACCGGGGTGCATGAACGGGGAGAGCGATGCTTGGGTGGAGAAGGGGCTTTCTGGGTGGAGCTTGGTAGAAAAGAACAGGGAGATGCTTCATCTCCAGGAGGATTTTGACCAGGCTCATGGAAAGCTCTAGCACTGATGGGAAGGATCTGGCAGACAAGCAACCCCTGGAGACCAAAGGCTGGCTGGGAAGACCATAGAATCATAAAATCACAGAACCATGGAATGGTTTGGGACAGAAGGGACCTCAAAGCCCACTCAGTTCCACCACTGCCATGGGCAGGGACACCTCCCACTGGATCAGGGGGCTCCAAGCCCCATCCAACCTGGTCTCGAACACCTCCAGGGATGGGGCAGCCAACACTGCCCTGGACAACTTGTGCCAGCATCTCCTCATGATGAATTTCCTCCTAATGTCTAATCTAAATCTTAAGATGAGATGGAAGGAGGGAGAAGCAGCCCTGGGATGGGGGGAACCAGGGGTGAATGGCCACCTTTTTGCATGGGACATCCCAAAAGGGGAACCCAGCTGCTCCTGGTCCCTCAGCACAGTCCTAGTCCCACTGTCTCCCTGCCTGGGTGCCCATATCCAATTGGGAGCAGCTATTCTTAGCTGTGACCGCGCTGCTCCGCACACGTATAATTACTCTGTCCCAAAGCAGCAGCGGAGGCCGGAGCTGGTGCGGAGCTGCCGTTCTTCTCCTCCCAGGTATTTTTAGCTGCGGCCCCGGCTGGGAAAGGGCCTGGCCCCAACGCCGAGGAAGAGCCGAGTCCCGCCGCCCCTCCAGCTCATCCGGCCGAACAATGGCCCAGAGAGGCTGGAAAAGTGCTCCGGCTTCCCAGGGCTGGCGCCGGGACTGGGGCTGGGCTGGACGGCCTCTCCGAGATTTGGCTGGAGGAGAGCCCTGTCCCCTCCCAGGCACTGGAGATGCCACCCATGGGGCGGTTGGGTGGCTCCCATGGCATTCTTGGTGCACCAGCATCCTCACCAAGCCAGCCCTCCAGGGAAGAGGGATTTCCTCCAATTCCATGTCCCTACCTCCTCAAGGAACGTGGCAGGGAGACCCAAGGCCACCGGGAGCTTGGGGACAGCTTGGGGACATGGGGGAGTGGTGAGGAGGGGCAGGGCTCCACCAGCAGAGCTGGGAGGACACTGCCCACCCCTGTCCCCTCTCCCCAGGCCAGGCTGGAGGCCAACTTGACAGTGTTTCGGGATGAGGCGCTGGCCCTGCGGAGGGAGAGGGCTGAGCTGGCCCGCGGGAAGGCGGCTCTGCAAGGTGAGCTCTGTCTGGACATCACATAGAGCCTTGGAATGGTTTGGGGTGAAAGGGACCTCAAAGCCCATCCAGTTCCACCCCCCTGCCATGGGCAGGGACACCTCCCACTGGATCAGGGGGCTCAAAGCCCCATCCAACCTGGCCTTGAACACCTCCAGGGATGGGGCAGCCATCACTGCTCTGGGCAACCTGGGCCAGGGCCTCCCCACCCTCACAGAAAAACATTTCTTCCTAAGATCTTACCTCAATCTCCCCTCTTTCAGCTCAAAACCCTTCCCCCTCGTCCTATCCCTGCACTCCCTGATCAAGAGCCCCTCCCCAGCTTTCCTGGAGCCCCTTTCAGTCCTGGGAGGCTGCTCTAAGGTCTCCCCAGAGCCTTCTCTTCTCCAGGCTGAACAACCCCAACTCTCTCAGCCTGTCCTTGTACATGAGGTGCTCCAGCCCTTGGATCATCTCCGTGGCCTCCTCTGGACTCGCTCCTCCCTCAGGATGGACATTGCATCCCTCTGTCCACCACATGGGGCAGGTCCCCCATCACCCCATCCTCCCTCCCCCAGCCGCACACCCTTTGCGGGCGATGCCTGGTGGGGCCGGCTCGGCTTTGGGGTGCGCAGGCGACCCCACTGTCCCCTTTGTCCCACAGAGGAGCTGGCACGGGGCGAGCAGCAGGCGCTGGGGCTGCGGCAGCGGCTGGAGGAGTTGGCAGAGCAGCGGCGAGCGCTGCGGGCGCGTGGGGAGCAATGCGAGGCCCGACAGAGAGAGCTCGAGACCACCCTGTAAGGTCCTTGTCACCCCTCACGGGCAGGACACCCCACGGCATCCACCCCCCCTCAAGCCCCCCGGCCTGACCCCAATCCTTCCACCACCCTGCCCTGTCCCTCCCTCCCCATGGGGACCCCCCGTGCCCCCCATCCCAGGGTAGGGACCCCCCTCACACAGCTTCCCCCCCCCTTGCAGGCGTGACTACGCGGACGAGGTGGCTGCACTGCGGCGAAGAGCGAGGGTCCGAGCCACTGGACGCAGGTGCCCCCCATCCCGGTACTTTCGTACTTTCTGGGGGTGCTGCCCCGCCTGGGGGTGGGGGGTCGGTTAGGGGTCTGGGGAAGGGGCTTCACTGCTGCAGCCTTCCCAGCACATGCCATTGTCACCAGTGTCCCCAGGGGAGCAGGTCCTGGGCACCACTCACTCCCTGCTCTCCCCTCTTTTGCAGGAAAGGCTGAAGCCCCGCAGCCTCCACCCACTCCTTGCCGAGGGCTGGGGGCCCGAACCCCCCCCCCCGCATTCGCCCTGCTGAGCCCATCATTCCCAGTCCCACAGCGCCCCTTAGCACTGGGACCCAGCAGCTCAGCTCCGGCTGTGGCTGACCAGAGCCGGTGTGTCCGGATGGGTGATGCTGGTGGTCACCGCGTGTCTCCATCCCACTGTGCATCTTCATCCCACTGTGCATCCTGATTCCACTGCCTATCTTCATCCCACCACGCGTCCTAATCCCACCATCTATCTTCATCCCACTGGGCGTCCTGACCCTGCCACCAGTCGTGATGCCACCGCACATCCTGATGCCACCACCACAGCAGGATGGCAGGACCAGAGGGGTCGGTAACGCAGCTCTCGGGCAGACTTTCAGCTCAACCAAGGGATGGTTTCCCCAACGGTTGCTTGGAGCTGCTCTTTAGTCAGCTCTGGGGTTTGATGCCACGTTCCCAGCATGCTGCAGGAACTGGGAAGAATGGGCAGGCACTGGGGCAATAAAGCCTGCTCTGCTCACTGGGATGTCTCCCTGCTCCCCTTGAGCCCAGACATCCCCTCCAAGTCCAACCAACACCCTCCAAGTCCAGCCATTCCCCCTTGAGCCCAGATGTCCCCCATCGAGCCCAGATGTCCCCCTTGAGCCCAGCCACCCCCCCCTTGCGCCCAGCCATGCCCCTCCAAGCCCAGCTGTCCCCCCAGTCCTTCTCTTCTCACCCCCACTCCCAGGGCTTTAACCAGGCTCTGCCACCGCGGTGCCCAGTGGCTGCCAGGGCCACATCCAGCTCTGCCAGGGACCCCACAGGTAACCCAGGGGTGCCCATCCAGGGACCTTGGGGCCGAGGCAGGGAGAGGGGACAGGGTTCAGCAGCTGAACCCAGTCACTTCCCAGTATCTTTGATCCACTTTGAAGAGGGTTTCCAGGAAAGTTGCAGATTTTCCTGCCACCACCGCATCCTGTGCAGAGGGCAAGCGGGCTGTGCGCACGCATCCGGCCCCCTCCCACCTGCACTCCCCGGGGGGGATCACCCCCCATCTCAGCAGGCTTGGGAAGGTGCTGGCAGGCAGCTTTCCAGGTGATAAAAGCTTTGTCAGGTCACTCCTGATTGTGTTGGAGCTCCCTGGGCTCTGTAGGGTGGGAGCAGCCCCATTCCTGCATCCCAAACCTGGTGGTCCCCTAGTGGAGACCCCAGCCCCACAGCAGCTTGGGGCAGGGAGGGGAACCAGGCAGAGCGATTCCCATGGTCCAGCCTCAACATAGAGCCATTCCCATGGTCCAGTCTCCATGCAGAGCCATTCCCATGGTCCCACCTCAACGCAGAGCCATTCCCATGGTCCAACATCAACGCAGCACCATTCCCGTGACCCAACCTCAATGCAGTGCCAACCCTCAGCATGGGAAGGGTTAATTATAGCTGGGATGATAATTGGAAAATGGGGTAGAGGAAGGGTTTGTAGCATGGGGGGATGGACACCTCACTGGGAATTCCTGGTGACCCCAGGAGGCTGTAGGAAGCCCTTGGGATGGGCTGGAAGGAGCATCCAACCAACAAAGCCACCGCCACGCCGGGGTCACGGGGTCAGGGGTCTGGCAGAGCCCTGGCAGGGTCCCCACAGCAGGGCCAAGGAGGGGGGACAGGGGGTGACTCACCATTATTTGCAGCTCAGGAAGGAAACAGCAGTAGCTGAGAATGGATTCAGGACCAACACCATCCCGGCCATCTCAGACACTTCCCGGTCCCCCGGGGACCGCGGCGCAGTCAGAAGGCAGGAAACAGCCAGCGGCTCGGGGTCAGCGCCTGGCTCGGCCCCCTGCCAGGCCCCCCCAGTCTGGGCTGGGCATCCTGCAGAGATGGGGGGGTCCCGGGGACAGCCCAGCCCAGGGCTCCCGTGGGACAGGATGGGGTGGCATTGAGGGCCATAGAATGAGGGAATGGTTTGGGATGGAAGGGACCTCAAAGCTCACTCAGTTCCAAATCCCTGCAATAGGCAGGGACACATCCCACTGGATCAGGGGGCTCAAAGCCCCATCCAACCTCGCCTTGGACACCTCCAGGGATGGGGCAGCCACCACTTCTCTGGACAACCTGGGCCAGGGCCTCCCCACTGATGATTATAACCAGTTAACGATGATTGTAAGAGAAAGAACAACTTGAGCGACACCTCCCACCAGACCAGGCTGCTCAAGGCCCCATCCTGCCCGCTCCCACCATGATAAGTGCCAAGACCAGCCCAAAAGTCTGGTCTGGGCAGTGGAACCCTCCTCCATCACCCCATGAGTGAGAACCAGCGTTTGCAGCCCACTCTGCCTGCTCCCACGGACCCATCCTCTGAGGTGCTGGGGGCTATTTTAGGGTGTAAACTGGTCCCAGTGGAGCACCAGGTCCTGGCACACATGAAGGGGGTGGTGGTGGTGGGGAAGTCAGGCAGGGAGAGCAGGATCCCAAGCTTTGCTCCTGTCTGTTAGCAACCAGGGAACAATGGTCGTCCCGCAAACAGAAGCTGCGCCGTGATAACCCGGCAGGTCGGAGGCATCCGGAGAGGCAGGAAGGAGCCCAGCAGAAGGAAATATTAAATAGAGCAATATAAACACGGCGGCGGGAGGGAGCTCCGCCCCGGCACGGCCCCCTTGAAAGGGGCTGCCGTGGGGTGGGGATGCTCAGAGCATCGTCGGGGATGGAGAAGAGCAGCTACGCCATGGCCAAGTTTGGGTTGGAGGCCAAGGAGGCGATGCCCAAGCGGGATTGCGGGTTTTACGTGAAGTATATCTTCCTCTTCACCTCCCTCATCCAGTTCCTCATCATCCTGGGGTTGGTGCTGTTCATGGTGTACGGCAACGCGCAGGCGGGCACCGACACCCACCTGCGGGTGCAGGAGAAGCAGCTGCAGGATTGCTACAGGAAGACCATCACCCTCAGCGAGAGGAACAACAACCTGACGCGCACCCTCAACGCCACCCTCAAGGAGAGGCAAGGGCTGCAGGTCCTCGCCCAGAAGGTGCAGCGGGACCTGGATAAGTGCAACAGCACCCAGCCCCCCAACCCTATCCCCAAGGTGAGGTTCCCTCCCCAAGGAGAGACAGGGTTGGGGGTAAAGACCCACCCATGGGTGCTTGCACCTCGCTTCAGCTCCTTAAGATGTGGCAGGGATTGATGAGGGGGTGTGGGGGGCAGAGCCTGCTGGTGATGCTGACATCCTGGGGAGGGGGGGGTCTCAGCCCCCATCTCACACCCTCCTCCTCATCCTCTCCAGCCCCCAGCGCTCTTATTAGCACCCAGGGGGAGCCAGATGATGCCCAGGGCGTCCTTGCAGGATGCTCTGACCCTTCCCTCCTCATCCTCCCCAGCCCCCCATGCTCTCAACACCCCTTGGGGGGAGCAGAATGATGCTTGGGGGGTCCTTGCAGGATGCTTTAACTCCCCCTTTCTCTTCCTCTCCCCACCTCAGCTGCAGGAGATGATGAGGATCATCTTCTACCAGAAGGCAAAGCTGGATGAGTGCCACATGACCATCAGCCTCATCAATGCCAGCTGCAGTGGTAAGGGACCCCCACCTTGAGTACCCCCCAACCTGGGCACAGCCCTCCCAGCCCCTCCCCGGGGACCTCCAGCATCCTTTGAGGACCCCCCAGCACCCCTGGGAATCCACCGCAACCCCACACAGAGGGATCTGCCCCATCCCTGGAGCAGGGTGTCACCCCAAGATGTGGGTTGGGAGCTGGAGTCGGGGTGTGGGGGGGACAGGACTGTGCACCCCAACCCTGTGCCCCCTCCCCACGCAGCCGACAAGGCGCTGCTGCGGAGCCAGCTGGACCAGACAGCCCTGGCCAAGAAGGAGCTGGAGGAAAACTGCCGCAAAGCTGGTGCCACGCTGACCAAAACCACCCAGGAGCAGGAGAGCTGCCAGAGGGACCTGCTCACCACCAGGACCCTCTGCGAGTCCACCAAAACCAACCTGGAGCTGCTGAAGCACGAGTGCAGCTCCTTGAGGTCCGACATGAGCTACTCCTTCCAGCGCATCAAGGAGACGCTCAGCCCCTACAGCTGCAACACCGTCCACGAGCAGCTCAGCCGGTTGACCCAGAGGACCGAGGGGCTTTTCCTCTGGCAGCAGGACCGGGAGACCAAATACGTGGGGAAAAACGTCTGCGACATGAACCTGCGCCAGTGTCACCTCAACTGCTCCGGGGAGAAGCAGCAGTTGGAGAAGCGGCTGCAGGACGTCGAGAAGCAGGTCAAGGGCGGCCAGGAGGAGAAGAAGAAGCTGCTGGGGGAGAAGGAGCAGCTCAGCAAGGAGCTGGAGGAGAAGAACAAAGTTGCCACGCAGGCTGGGTACCTCAGGGAACAGCTCAACATCTGCATGGGCTCCAAGGTGAGGGAACCATCTCAGGCACCTCCCGTGGCCGTGCTGGGAGAACACGAGGCTGGGCACGAATGTTGCGTGTCTGGAAAGGGAAACGAAGCTGGTGAAGGGGCTGGAGAACAAATCTTATGAGGAGCTGCTAAGGGAACCAAGGCTATTTAGCATGGAGGAGGCCTCAGCAGTGTCTAGAATGACCTGAAAGGAGGCTGTAGTGGGGTGGGAGTCAGACTCTGCTCCCCAATAACAAGTGATAGATGAGAGGAAACGGCCTCAAGTTGCACCAGAGGAGTTTGAAATTGGATACTGGGAAGAATTGTTTGATTTAAAGGGTTCTCAGGTGCTGGCAGAGGCTGCTCAAGGCAGTGGTGGAGTCTCCATCCCTGAAGGGGTTCAAAAGACAGGCAGCTGAGGTGCTCAGGGATGGTTTAGCAGCAGACAGGTACTGTTGGACTCCATGATCTCAAAGGTCTTATCCAACCAAGCGATTCTATGGTCTTTTTTTTGCACGTGCGTTTTTGCACATGCATTTCTTTTCACACACACCCTTCTGCACGGGGTGAGCTGCTGCAGCACCCTCAGGTCCTCCTTGCCCAGATGGTCCATGCACTGACAGCCACCACCCGTTCTCCTCCGCAGATGGACACCTTCTTTGACATCACGGGCTCGCGGGTACCGGGGGGCAGCTTGCGGCCAGGGCCCTTCTCCAGCACAGGTTCCTACGTGGATGTTCTGAGGAACCAGGGCATCTTCGGGAACATGGGTGAGCACTGAGCGGGGGGGGGGTCTTTGCTGTGGGATCAGGCTCCCACCACGCTGGGAGCCACCATCCCCACCAGCACGGCTCAGCCCCCGCTGCTCCATCCCACCAGGCAAAATCAACGCGGAGGAGATCCAGCGGTCGGTGCAGAAGATCATGGAGCAGTACACGTCCACCCTGAAGAACCCCAGGTGAGGAGGGAGGTGGTGCAGGAGCCCAGCGGGTTGAGGGCGGGTGGAGGGGGCTGGGGGCCTGATCCTGCCCTCTCCGCAGCGGCTAACGGCCGGGTGGCGCACAGCAAACAGCGGTGAGGACCAGCCCAGGAGGTGCTTCCCACGGCACGGATGGCGAATCCCAACTGGGAGCGAGCGGCCAGCACCGGCGCTGTCGTCCCCCTGCTCTGAGTGGGGGCCATCGGCGTGGGGGGGGGTCAGGGCCACCCTCTCTTGTCCCCTTTCCCGAGTCCCCGCGCTCCTCCCCTCCCGCACATGTATCCCTACGCTTGGAGACTGTAAATACAGGCGGCGCTGAGCACCACCACAGCTCCTCACAGCAGCGTGTGGATGCCCATGGTGGGGGGGGGGCACAGGGGTCACAGCTGGGATGGGGACCGGGAACATCCCGTCCCGGCTTCACGTGCCCTGGCCCTGGGCTTTCCCGGCTCGGTAGCGGAAAATCCTTGGCTGCTGAGCCTTGGCAGCCCCATCCTGTCCCTGAGCCCCCTCGGCACGCCAGGGCGTGGGGCCGGGGCGCAGCGGCGGGCGCAGGACGCGCCGAGCGCGGTGATTAATCGCCGCCTGCCACTCACTGATTTACAGCCACGCTTCCCACTCCTTCCTGTTGAAAGAGCTTTTCCTGCCTTCCAGGAGCTCCACACGCCATCCCCTTCCAGCACCACGTAGAGTTCCCAGGGGGTTCCCATCCAGCATCCCCAGTTCCTCTCTGGGTCCCCAAGACGCACTGGGGTCCCCAAGTCCCACGCAGGTCCCCCAAGCTGCATCCCACCCAGAATACCTGCAGCCACATGGTCCCACTGCCTGAGGATGGAGACACCACTGGGTCTCTTCCAATCTTGTCCAGCTCCAGGGTGGAATTGTGGGGATGGAGGGGCTCCCCCAGTGCCCCTACGCAGCCCAATTTGGGAACCAAGGGGACCCACTCGCTGCCAGAGGATTTCCTGGAGCTCCACTCCATCTTGGAGTATCTGGTGCTCCTCGTGCTGGGAGCTCAACTGGGAGGGGGAGAGTGGGGGTCCAAGGGAAGACCCCACTTTAGGGGTTGCACAGCCCAAAGTTGCCATGTGGGTGCATGAGATGGGGAGATACCACGGGTCCCCAGGCTGGGACTGTTCCCGGGAAGGGGGAACAAGACCCCCAACGCTGTATCCCCAGGTCTGGGCGGGGGCACTTGGGGTGGCAGGACGGACCCCGCTGGGATGCTGAGCCCTGCATCCCCCCTGCCGTGGTGCAGGGTGGGGATGTCCCAGGGGGGACGCCTGGGGTGGCTTTTCCCTTCCAGCCTCTCCAGCTCCTTCTTTGTCCTCGGGGCCAGGAAACGGGGCCTCTCCTTGTGTTTTTTTCCATGCCTGGGGCTCAGGGCTCGTTCCCAGCAACCAGGAAAACACCGCAGCCTGGGATGGGGATGCCAAGTCCCACGGCACCAGGGACCAGGGAGGGGGAAGGATGTCAGGGCTGAAGGCACCACGGTTTAATACCAGCGCGGAGCTCCCCTGCCCTGGTGGCACTGCGGCCGGGGGACCCCTCATCGCACCCCCTCACTTGCCAACGCAGAAGTCCCTGAAGATGATGTCGAGGACGTCCTCGGCGCCCACGTGGCCGGTGATGCGGCCGAGGTGCCGCCGTGCCAACCGCAGCCGCTCGGCCGCCAGCCCCAGGTCACGCCGACGCTCCCGGCCGTAACGAGCCAAGGCCGCCACGCACTCGCCCAGGTGCGCGCTGTGCCGGCTCTGCGTCAGGCTGGGCGAGCCCGCCAGCGGGTCCCCACACCTGGAAAAACAGGGGGCAATCCACCCTGGAGCACCCCCTCGAGCTGGGATGGGGTGGCCGGTGTGTACATCCCCCATACTCACAGCTGTGCCAGCTGCCGTGCCAGCAGCTCCAGGAGGCGGTCGAGCCCCTCGCCCGTCTTGCAGGAGAGGAGGGTGGTGGGGGGCAGGGGGTCTCCGCAGGTGCAGGCGTCACGCAGGGTGTCACCCCGCAGCAGGTCAGCCTTGTTGAGCACCAGGATGCAGGGTGGGGCAGTGGGGGGCAGGAGGGACCCCAGTGCAGCCCCCAGTCTGGCTGGCTCGGTGGGCACCGCCGCGGCATCCAGCACGGCCAGGACCAGGTCTGCTCGCTGCAGCCTGTGGAGGGTGGGGGGTTAGGGTAGGGCAGGGGGTCACATCCTGCCACCTCCCAGCCACCCCAGCCCCAGCGATGTAGGGGGACCCCCAACCCAGGCCCCGCTGCACCCCATCCTCACCGCTCCCGGGCGCGGTTGACGCCTTCCCGCTCAACGGGGTCGGTGGCATCGCGGAGCCCGGCCGTGTCGCTCAGCACCAGTGGGTAACCCCCCACGTTCAGGGCCACCTCCACCACGTCCCGCGTTGTCCCCGCCACCGGCGACACGATGGCTGCTGGGCGCCGGCCTGGGAGGGGGGCAACACGACATGGGGGATGTTGGCAGGGACCCCCCCCCCCCCGGCAGGGTGAGGGACGGTGGCTGCCATCCCCGGGGGAGGGGGAACCTCCCACGTAGCCCCACCTCGTGCCCCACTCACACAGCAGATTGAGGAGGCTGCTCTTGCCCACGTTGGGGGGGCCGGCGATGACAGCGTGGACCCCCCCGCGGAGCAGCTCCCCGCGGCGCCCGTCCTGCAGGTGGGCACCAATCTCCTGTGCCAGCGCCTGCACAGTGGCATCCACTGTGGAGATACAGTGGGGTGGAGGGGACACGAGGAAGACAGCAGGGGGATGTCTTCAAAGGGTTGGGGGACAGCAAGGATGAGGGTCCCTGACCCCCCCCACGGCCCTCCCAGCCTCACCTCGCGACAACACCTCTTCCTCCACGTTGTCATCCTCGCTGAAGTCGATGTAGGCTTCGAGGTGGGCGAGAGCCTGGGGGGTCAGAGGGGTCAGTGGGGACAGTGTGGTCTTGTGTCCCAACATCCACTGTGCACCAGTGGATGCAGCAGGATGGGACCCCATGCCTGGACACCCTCACCTGGGTGAGGTCAGTGGGGACAGCGTGGCCCCCAAGCCACCCCAAGTGTGTCAGTGGATGCAGTTGGATTGAACCCCGTGCCCCGACACCGTAACCTGGGCGAGGTGAGGGTCCCTTACTCGGGTGAGGGTCCCCTACCTGGGTGAGGGTGTCGCCCCAGCGCTGGTAGAGTCTGCCCAGCTCGCCGTCCATCTGCCGGAGCGCCTGGCGCCGCTGCGCCTCGGTCTCGGCGCGAATCAGGTCCCCCAGCCCCTCGGCCGCCGTCAGGTCCAGCTTCCCGCGGCGGAACGCTCGGCGCGTGAACTCGCCGGGCTCGGCGGGACGCAGCCCGGGCAGGCGCCCTGGCACCCCTGGCATCAGCCCTGGCTCCCCGGGCTGGGGGTGCCCCCTGGCAGCGGGGCAGGAGGGACCGGGCGGGGGGAGCCTCACCCAGCGCACGCAGCACCCCGCTCAGCACCGCCGGCCCGCCGTGCACGTGCAGCTCCGCACAGTCCTCGCCCGTGAAGCTCCGGGGACCTGGTTGGGATGGGCACCGGCTGAGCTCAGAGGTGAATGTGTCCCTTCCCATTCCTTACCCCTCCCACGGCAGCACACAAACTTTCGGGGGGCTTTTGGGGGGCTCAGGGGGGACCACCACGCCAGCAGTTGTGCTGCAGCAGTGCAGGATTGGTGCAAAGGGGACAGTGCAGAGCCAGGACCAGCCCTGCTGACATCTGTGCCCAGCTGGCCCCACAGTGCCAGGGGAGACAAGAGGGGCTGTGCTGGACACCGAGACCCCTCCCAAGCACCGAGACCCCCTCCCTGGGCACCGAGAGCCCCTCCCTGGGCACCCTAGTGAGACCCCTTACCAAGCACCAAGCCCCCCTCCACCAGGCACCGAGCCCCGATGCCAATCCCACCTGGGAACCAGACGACGAGGCCGCGGTCCAGGGTCTCAGCCGTGGTGGGGTCACGGATGCGCCGCAGGGCCAGGACGCGGGGTGGGGGCAACTCGGGGCACGCAGTGAGGCTCTGCAGGGCCCCACGGCTGCCCGGGCCACTCGTGCGGATGACGGCCACCCCGCAGCGCCCATGGCCTGAGGACAGGGCGAAGATGGTGTCCCCTCCTGCCACAGAGCACAGGCGCCGCGCCCACCTGCAATGGGGCGGGCAGGGGGGTGAGCCCCCATCTGCACCCCCTCACGGGACACAGAGGGTGCTGGGGTGCATAACCCTCCCATTCACCCCCAGGACCCCTCCTCATGCGCCCTGAAGACCCGAAGGGGCTCACACTGTGCCCTAGGGTGCAGACCCCTCCCTGTGGCCCCTAAGATGAAAGGAGTGCACCCCTTCCTTGCACAGCCCCCACCCCTCGTTGCACCCCTTGCCAGACCTGGTGGAGGCAGGCAGGGTGCAGGGTGGCACCCTACGAATTCCACAACCCCTCCCTTCCCGAATGTGCACCCTCCCAATGCACAGACCCCCTTCTCTGTGTGCAGACCCTATGCACACCCTCCTGCTTTGGGGTGCATCCCCCAACCCACGCCTCCCCTAAAGGCACTGGGGCGCCCTTTGTCGTGCACCCCTCTATAAGGGTGCACCCCCTCCCCAGCTGCCCCCTTTCCCAATGCAACCCCTCTCCAAACACCCCCTCTCCAGGGGCACCCTCTTTTCCCGGTGCACGCCCCTGTGCTGTGGGGGAAGAAGGAAGGGTGCTCCCCCTCTCCGTGCACTCCCTCCCCACGTGCATCCCCTCCCCACGTGCACCCTTACCCCATGAACCCCTTTCCCACGCGCAACCCCTACACCGGGTACCTCCAGCCCCAGGCGCACCCACCCCCGGGAATCCCCCACCCCCGCGGTGCCCCCACCTGCATCCCACGACGCCCAGCGCCCTCCGCAACGCCATGACTCCCCGCTTGCCCCCACCCCGCAGCGGCCTCAGCGCCGGGGCCGCACAGCGACCACTCCACTCTTCTATTGGCCAGCGCTCCACGAGGGGCGGGCTTTGTGCTGCATACCTATTTTGATTGGTTAGTAATATGCAATGGCGCACGCCGCGTGAGGCTAGGCAGGAGCGAGCGCTTCCGCCCGACGCTGGGCAAGGCGCTGGCAGGAGTCCCTGCCTGCTCCCCCTTAGGGTCTCTGCACGTCCCCCCCCCCCAGGGCTCTCTATTCCTCATCCCTCTTCTCATCTCGCTTCCCATCCTGATACCCATTCCACTCCTCATTGCAATTTCCATCCTGCTCCCCATCTCTCTCTCCCCATCCCTATTCCCCTCTCACTCCCCATCCTGATCCCCATTCCACTCCCCATCCCAATTCTCACCCCATTCCCCATCCCTATTCCCATCACTGTTCCGATCTCTCCCCAGGGCCCAAGGCTTGGAGGGTGAACCCGCCAGAGCACAGGGTTTGGAGTACCAGTAGCCAGGACGGGGGCCTCCCTTCGTGGTCCCCAAAATCTCATCTCAGTTTGGGATCAGCTGGGACCTGAGGAGGCCTGCAAGGGATGGAGGGGGGGATAGGGGAGGGCGGGGGCGTTGCCACGCAGACAAAGGCTCTGGAGCAGGGAGGAGCGAGCAGCAGTGGCTGGGATGCTGGAATCACTGGGATGCAGGCTGGGAAGCAGGCAGGGTTGCTGGGATGTAGGCAGGGATGCAGTTAGGGATGCTGGTCGGGATGCTGGAATCCCCCACGATGCTGGAAACCCATCAATGTCACCTCCTCTGCTGTATCCCCCGCTCCTCCCCGCACTCTCTGTGGGCCAGGGATGAGGGATGGGAAGGAGAGAGCACCTGGGGCCGAGGAGGGGGCGGGTCTCCCCAGGGGTTTTGGGGTCCTTAAGTGCACCCACTTCACACATCCAGCCCTGCATGGTCCCGGGCCAGCCCCCCATGTTATTAGCCCCCCAAGAACTTCTTCCCATCCAGGAGTGCAGAAGATTTTCCTTGTGCCCACCCAAGCCTTCCCTTCCCCAAACAGCAGCTCAATCCTGGGGGTCCCAGGAGGATTTGAGGGGAGCGATTAAGGCTCTACCGGACACCCTCGAGTAGGTGCGGGGGGAGCACCCCATGCCTGGCCAAGACAGGGACAGCGGCCAGGCCTTGGCCTGGGAGGGGTGCCAGGCTGCCCCCCCACCCCCAGCTGCTGGGTGCAGATGCCAGAGGAGGGGACGGCTCCTTGTGGCACCCTTCATCCTGCTGGCACCCAGCCCCTGCCCCAAAATAGCCTTGGGAGTGGGGGGGAACCTGGCACTGGGGGCCCCCGCCCCACTGCTGTGAGGATTGTGGGGTGCCCTGAGCCCCAGGAGCCTCTGACACTGGGGGGAGGGGGGGTGGGGAGGTCATTGGTGGGGGGAGCGGGGGGGCAAAGGAGGGTTCCCAAAAGGTCAGGGGGCAGCGTGCGCCCCGCTCGGGTTACATCCCCCCCCCCCAACCCGAGTGCCAAGGAACAGCCTGAACCGTGGGACTGGGCACTGTGCCGGGGTGGGGGGGGGACACATGGGGGGGGCACGAGGTGTGTGGGATTGGAGGGGATGCCGGGGGTTATGGGGGAGCAGGGAGTATCAGGGATGCCGCAGGTGGCCCTGGGGTGTACCAGTGGGATGGAGGGGATGCGGGGTAGCCCCGGGGGGCGTGGGGCGGGATGAGGGGGGTCAGGGATGCCAGAGACAGCATTGAGGCGGGGGGCGCCGGGATGCGGGGTGGTGGGGAGTGCCGGGGGCAGCGCTGCCTGGGAGGGTTGAGACTGGGGGGGGATACGGGCGAGGCTGACGGGATTGTGGGGGGATGTGGGGTGGCCCGGGGGGGGCAGACGGGATGGGGGGGAAGGGTTGGGGATGCCGAGGGCAGCCCTGGGGGGGGAGGGGGCAGGATTGGGGGATGCTGGGACCGTCCCGGGGTGGGGGGGCGAAGGGGTCGTCTTTGGGGTGATGTAGGGGGGCGGGAGGGACAAGTGGGGGGCTGAGCGGGACTTGGGGGGGGATATGGAGCTGCCCTGGGTCGGGGGTGGGGGATGTCAACCCCGGGGGTGGGGCGGGGGATGTCGGGCAGGGCGGGCAGCCGAGATGCTCGGTACCCCGCGGCGGGGGGGCGCCATTCCCCCGCCCCCCCCAATCCCCCCCCTCCCCACGGGGCGCGGCCGGACACGCGTGGCCCCGGCGCACAATTAAAGGGGCCGGGAGCGCCGCGCTCCGCTCCGCCGCCTTTGTCCCCGCTCCGGTAGCACCGGCACCCCCCTCCCCATCCCCAACCCCCTCCCCCCATGCCCCCGCCCCCCCCCCCAGCCATGCCCGAGCCGCCGGCGGCAGCGCAGGACGGGGAGCGGTCCCGGCGGGGCCCGGGGGGCGAGGAGCGAGCGGAACCGGTGGCCCCGACCGGCGTCCTGGGTAAGGGGGACCGGTACCGGGGCGGGGGGGGGGGGGGGGGGGGCGACGGCGAGGGCGAGGAGGGGGGGGCGATGCGGTTCTCCATGCGGATATCGGCGGGGATGCGGCTCCTCGGGGATAGGGCGGAGGGTCTGTGACACCGGAGAGGAGGTCTGAGCCCCCCCATGCTCCGTACCCCCCACCCCGAGGGGGTCTGGGGTCCTCCAGCATCCTCGCTGTGTGTCTCGTCATCCTCCGTGTCTCCCCCGTCCCCCTACCCCCAGGACAGCCCCGCATCCCCCTCTGGGGTACCATCCCTGCACCCCCGGGGGGTCTGACACCCACCCCCCCGCCCACGTTGCGTGCCCAGGACAGCAAGGATGGGACCCCCGAGGTGGTCTGGGCTCCTCCAGGATATGCTCCCACCCTGTGTCCCCCACCCTGTGCCACCCCCAGACAGCCCTGCACTACTCTCGGGGATCCCATCCCTGCGCCCCCCAGGAAGGTCTGGAGTCCTCTAGGATCCGTGCTGTGCATCCCCCGCCCCATATTGGTCTGTGCCTCCCCACGATGGTGTCCATGCACTGGGCTGTGCCCCCCC
>JAUMJL010001616.1:0-58656 GCA_033558185.1 Dromococcyx pavoninus | reverse complement strand
CAAAAATGGATTTAGGAACGCAAAAATGGGCTGAGGAAATAAAAAATGGATAGAGGAACCCAGAAATGGGCTGAGGAAACCAAAAATGGGCGGAGGGACCCAAAAATGGGCCGAGAGACCCAAAAATGGATTGAGGGCACCACAACTGTTCTGAGGAAATTAAAAATAGATTGAAAGACACAGAAATGGATTGAGAGACCCAAAAATGGATTGATGAACCCAAGAATGGATTGAGGAATCCAAAAATGGTCTGAGGAAACCAAAAATGGGCTCAGGAAACCAAAAATGGGTGGAGGGACCCAGAAATGCATTTGGGAACTCAGAAATTGATTTAAGAAGCCAAAAGTGGTCCGAGGGAACCAAAAATTGGCTGAGGAAATAAGAAATCGATTGAGGAATGCAAAAAAGGATTGAGGAAACCAAAAAATGGATGGAGGAACCCAAAAATCGATTGAGAAAGACAAAAATGGTCCGAGGGAACCAAAAATGGGTTGAGGAAATAAAAAATGGATTTAAGAACACAAAAATGGATTGAGAAACCCAAAAATGGATTCAGGAATCCCAAAATTGGCTTAGGAAATCAAAAATGGATTGAGGAATCCAAAAATAGATTTAAGAAAGCAAAAACGGGCGGAGGAAATAAAAAATGGATTGAGGAACCCAGAAATGGGCTGAGGAACCCAAAAATTGGTGGAGGGACCCAAAATGAGCCGAGGGAACCAAAAATTGATTGAGAGCTCAAAAAATCGTCTGAGGAAATTAAAAATAGTTTGAAAGACCCAAAAATGGATTGAGGGACCCAAAAATGGATTGAGGAACTAGAAAATGGTTTGAGGAACCCAAAAATGGATTTAGAAACGCAAAAATGGTAGGAAACCAAAAATGGGCGGAGGAAATAAAAAATGGATTGAGGAACCCAGAAATGGGCTGAGGAACACAAAAATGGGCGGAGGGACCCAAAAATGGGCGGAGGGGCACAAGAATGGGTGGAGGGATCCAAAAATGGATTGAGGAACCCGAAAATGGTTTGAGGAACCCAAAAACGGACTTAGGAACCCAGAAATGGGCTGAGGAACCCAGAAATAGGTAGAGGTACCCAATAATGGGCCGAGGGACCCAAAAATGGGCTTACAAACCCAAAAAAGGATTGAGGAACCCAAAAATGGGCCGAGGGCCCAAAAATGGATTGAGGATACGAAAAATGGATTGATGAACACAAAAACAGATTTAAGAATGCAAAAATGGGCTGTGGAAATCAAAAATAAATTGAAAAAACCAGAAATGGGCTGAGGAAACCAAAAACGGGCAGAGGGATCCAAAAATGGGCGGAGGGACCCAAAAATGGGCCAAGGGATTCGAAAATGGATTGAGGAAACCAAAAATCGATTGAGGAAGCGAAAAATTGTTTGATGACACAAAAAATGGATTGAGGAACCCAAAAATGGGCTAAGGAAGTAGAAAATGGGTGGAGGGAACAAAAAAATGGCCGAGAGACCCAAAAATGGACTGAGGAAAACAAAAATGAATTTATGAACCCAAAAACAGATTTAAGAATGCAAAAATGAGCTGTGGAAATCGAAAAAGGATTGAAAAACCCAGAAAAGGACTGAGGAAACAAAAAAAAGGGCGGAGGGACCGAAAAATGGGCGTCGGGACCCAAAAATGGATTGAGGAACCCGAAAATGGATTGAGGAAACCAAAAACCGATTGAGGAATGCAAAAATGGGCTGAGGAAACTAAAAATGAGCGAAGGGACCCAAAAATACACTGAGGGAACCAAAAATGGTCTGAGGAAATAAAAAATGGATTGAAAGATCCAAAAATATATTGAGGGACCCAAAAACGGACTGAGGAACCCTAAAATGGATTGAAAACCAAAAATGGATTGAGGAACGCAAAAATGGATTGAGGAACCCAAAAATGGACTTAGGAATGCAAAAATGAGCTGAGGAAATAAAAAATGGATTGAAAAACCCAGAAAAGGACTGAGGAAACAAAAAAAAGGGCGGAGGGACCGAAAAATGGGCGTCGGGACCCAAAAACGGATTAAGGAAACCAAAAACGGATTGAGGAACCCAAAAATGGATTGAGGAACCCAAAAATGGATTTAGGAACGCAAAAATGGGCTGAGGAAATAAAAAATGGATAGAGGAACCCAGAAATGGGCTGAGGAAACCAAAAATGGGCGGAGGGACCCAAAAATGGGCCGAGAGACCCAAAAATGGATTGAGGGCACCACAACTGTTCTGAGGAAATTAAAAATAGATTGAAAGACACAGAAATGGATTGAGAGACCCAAAAATGGATTGATGAACCCAAGAATGGATTGAGGAATCCAAAAATGGTCTGAGGAAACCAAAAATGGGCTCAGGAAACCAAAAATGGGTGGAGGGGACCCAGAAATGCATTTGGGAACTCAGAAATTGATTTAAGAAGCCAAAAGTGGTCCGAGGGAACCAAAAATTGGCTGAGGAAATAAGAAATCGATTGAGGAATGCAAAAAAGGATTGAGGAAACCAAAAAATGGATGGAGGAACCCAAAAATCGATTGAGAAAGACAAAAATGGTCCGAGGGAACCAAAAATGGGTTGAGGAAATAAAAAATGGATTTAAGAACACAAAAATGGATTGAGAAACCCAAAAATGGATTCAGGAATCCCAAAATTGGCTTAGGAAATCAAAAATGGATTGAGGAATCCAAAAATAGATTTAAGAAAGCAAAAACAGGCGGAGGAAATAAAAAATGGATTGAGGAACCCAGAAATGGGCTGAGGAACCCAAAAATTGGTGGAGGGACCCAAAATGAGCCGAGGGAACCAAAAATTGATTGAGAGCTCAAAAAATCGTCTGAGGAAATTAAAAATAGTTTTGAAAGACCCAAAAATGGATTGAGGGACCCAAAATGGATTGAGGAACTAGAAAATGGTTTGAGGAACCCAAAAATGGATTTAGAAACGCAAAAATGGTAGGAAACCAAAAATGGGCGGAGGAAATAAAAAATGGATTGAGGAACCCAGAAATGGGCTGAGGAACACAAAAATGGGCGGAGGGACCCAAAAATGGGCGGAGGGGCACAAGAATGGGTGGAGGGATCCAAAAAATGGATTGAGGAACCCGAAAATGGTTTGAGGAACCCAAAAAACGGACTTAGGAACCCAGAAATGGGCTGAGGAACCCAGAAATAGGTAGAGGTACCCAATAATGGGCCAAGGGACCCAAAAATGGGCTTACAAACCCAAAAAAGGATTGAGGAACCCAAAAAATGGGCCGAGGGCCCAAAAATGGATTGAGGATACGAAAAATGGATTGATGAACACAAAAACAGATTTAAGAATGCAAAAATGGGCTGTGGAAATCAAAAATAAATTGAAAAAACCAGAAATGGGCTGAGGAAACCAAAAATGGGCAGAGGGATCCAAAAATGGGCGGAGGGACCCAAAAATGGGCCAAGGGATTCGAAAATGGATTGAGGAAACCAAAAATCGATTGAGGAAGCGAAAAATTGTTTGATGACACAAAAAATGGATTGAGGAACCCAAAAAATGGGCTAAGGAAGTAGAAAATGGGTGGAGGGAACAAAAAAATGGCCGAGAGACCCAAAAATGGACTGAGGAAAACAAAAATGAATTTATGAACCCAAAAACAGATTTAAGAATGCAAAAATGAGCTGTGGAAATCGAAAAAGGATTGAAAAACCCAGAAAAGGACTGAGGAAACAAAAAAAAGGGCGGAGGGGACCGAAAAATGGGCGTCGGGACCCAAAAATGGATTGAGGAACCCGAAAATGGATTGAGGAAACCAAAAACCGATTGAGGAATGCAAAAATGGGCTGAGGAAACTAAAAATGAGCGAAGGGACCCAAAAATACACTGAGGGAACCCAAAAATGGTCTGAGGAAATAAAAAATGGATTGAAAGATCCAAAAATATATTGAGGGACCCAAAAACGGACTGAGGAACCCTAAAATGGATTGAAAACCAAAAATGGATTGAGGAACGCAAAAATGGATTGAGGAACCCAAAAATGGACTTAGGAATGCAAAAATGAGCTGAGGAAATAAAAAATGGATTGAAAAACCCAGAAAAGGACTGAGGAAACAAAAAAAAGGGGCGGAGGGACTGAAAAATGGGCGTCGGGACCCAAAAACGGATTAAGGAAACCAAAAACGGATTGAGGAACCCAAAAATGGATTGAGGAACCCAAAAAATGGATTTAGGAACGCAAAAATGGGCTGAGGAAATAAAAAATGGATAGAGGAACCCAGAAATGGGCTGAGGAAACCAAAAATGGGCGGAGGGACCCAAAAATGGGCCGAGAGACCCAAAAATGGATTGAGGGCACCACAACTGTTCTGAGGAAATTAAAAATAGATTGAAAGACACAGAAATGGATTGAGAGACCCAAAAATGGATTGATGAACCCAAGAATGGATTGAGGAATCCAAAAATGGTCTGAGGAAACCAAAAATGGGCTCAGGAAACCAAAAAATGGGTGGAGGGACCCAGAAATGCATTTGGGAACTCAGAAATTGATTTAAGAAGCCAAAAGTGGTCCGAGGGAACCAAAAATTGGCTGAGGAAATAAGAAATCGATTGAGGGAATGCAAAAAAGGATTGAGGAAACCAAAAAATGGATGGAGGGAACCCAAAAAATCGATTGAGAAAGACAAAAATGGTCCGAGGGAACCAAAAATGGGTTGAGGAAATAAAAAATGGATTTAAGAACACAAAAATGGATTGAGAAACCCAAAAATGGATTCAGGAATCCCAAAATTGGCTTAGGAAATCAAAAATGGATTGAGGAATCCAAAAATAGATTTAAGAAAGCAAAAACGGGCGGAGGAAATAAAAAATGGATTGAGGAACCCAGAAATGGGCTGAGGAACCCAAAAATTGGTGGAGGGACCCAAAATGAGCCGAGGGGAACCAAAAATTGATTGAGAGCTCAAAAAATCGTCTGAGGAAATTAAAAATAGTTTGAAAGACCCAAAAATGGATTGAGGGACCCAAAAATGGATTGAGGAACTAGAAAATGGTTTGAGGAACCCAAAAAATGGATTTAGAAACGCAAAAATGGTAGGAAACCAAAAATGGGCGGAGGAAATAAAAAATGGATTGAGGAACCCAGAAATGGGCTGAGGAACACAAAAATGGGCGGGAGGGACCCAAAAATGGGCGGAGGGGCACAAGAATGGGTGGAGGGATCCAAAAATGGATTGAGGAACCCGAAAATGGTTTGAGGAACCCAAAAACGGACTTAGGAACCCAGAAATGGGCTGAGGAACCCAGAAATAGGTAGAGGTACCCAATAATGGGCCGAGGGACCCAAAAATGGGCTTACAAACCCAAAAAAGGATTGAGGAACCCAAAAATGGGCCGAGGGCCCAAAATGGATTGAGGATACGAAAAATGGATTGATGAACACAAAAACAGATTTAAGAATGCAAAAATGGGCTGTGGAAATCAAAAATAAATTGAAAAAACCAGAAATGGGCTGAGGAAACCAAAAACGGGCAGAGGATCCAAAAATGGGCGGAGGGACCCAAAAATGGGCCAAGGGATTCGAAAATGGATTGAGGAAACCCAAAAATCGATTGAGGAAGCGAAAAATTGTTTGATGACACAAAAAATGGATTGAGGAACCCAAAAATGGGCTAAGGAAGTAGAAAATGGGTGGAGGGAACAAAAAAATGGCCGAGAGACCCAAAAATGGACTGAGGAAAACAAAAATGAATTTATGAACCCAAAACAGATTTAAGAATGCAAAAATGAGCTGTGGAAATCGAAAAAGGATTGAAAAACCCAGAAAAGGACTGAGGAAACAAAAAAAAGGGCGGAGGGACCGAAAAATGGGCGTCGGGACCCAAAAATGGATTGAGGAACCCGAAAATGGATTGAGGAAACCAAAACCCGATTGAGGAATGCAAAAATGGGCTGAGGAAACTAAAAATGAGCGAAGGGACCCAAAAATACACTGAGGGAACCAAAAATGGTCTGAGGAAATAAAAAATGGATTGAAAGATCCAAAAATATATTGAGGGACCCAAAAACGGACTGAGGAACCCTAAAATGGATTGAAAACCAAAAATGGATTGAGGAACGCAAAAATGGATTGAGGAACCCAAAAATGGACTTAGGAATGCAAAAATGAGCTGAGGAAATAAAAAATGGATTGAAAAACCCAGAAAAGGACTGAGGAAACAAAAAAAAGGGCGGAGGGACCGAAAAATGGGCGTCGGGACCCAAAAACGGATTAAGGAAACCAAAAACGGATTGAGGAACCCAAAAATGGATTGAGGAACCCAAAAATGGATTTAGGAACGCAAAAATGGGCTGAGGAAATAAAAAATGGATAGAGGAACCCAGAAATGGGCTGAGGAAACCAAAAATGGGCGGAGGGACCCAAAAATGGGCCGAGAGACCCAAAAATGGATTGAGGGCACCACAACTGTTCTGAGGAAATTAAAAATAGATTGAAAGACACAGAAATGGATTGAGAGACCCAAAAATGGATTGATGAACCCAAGAATGGATTGAGGAATCCAAAAATGGTCTGAGGAAACCAAAAATGGGCTCAGGAAACCAAAAATGGGTGGAGGGACCCAGAAATGCATTTGGGAACTCAGAAATTGATTTAAGAAGCCAAAAGTGGTCCGAGGGAACCAAAAATTGGCTGAGGAAATAAGAAATCGATTGAGGAATGCAAAAAAGGATTGAGGAAACCAAAAAATGGATGGAGGAACCCAAAAATCGATTGAGAAAGACAAAAATGGTCCGAGGGAACCAAAAATGGGTTGAGGAAATAAAAAATGGATTTAAGAACACAAAAATGGATTGAGAAACCCAAAAATGGATTCAGGAATCCCAAAATTGGCTTAGGAAATCAAAAATGGATTGAGGAATCCAAAAATAGATTTAAGAAAGCAAAAACGGGCGGAGGAAATAAAAAATGGATTGAGGAACCCAGAAATGGGCTGAGGAACCCAAAAATTGGTGGAGGGACCCAAAATGAGCCGAGGGAACCAAAAATTGATTGAGAGCTCAAAAAATCGTCTGAGGAAATTAAAAATAGTTTGAAAGACCCAAAAATGGATTGAGGGACCCAAAAATGGATTGAGGAACTAGAAAATGGTTTGAGGAACCCAAAAATGGATTTAGAAACGCAAAAATGGTAGGAAACCAAAAATGGGCGGAGGAAATAAAAAATGGATTGAGGAACCCAGAAATGGGCTGAGGAACACAAAAATGGGCGGAGGGACCCAAAAATGGGCGGAGGGGCACAAGAATGGGTGGAGGGATCCAAAAATGGATTGAGGAACCCGAAAATGGTTTGAGGAACCCAAAAACGGACTTAGGAACCCAGAAATGGGCTGAGGAACCCAGAAATAGGTAGAGGTACCCAATAATGGGCCGAGGGACCCAAAAATGGGCTTACAAACCCAAAAAAGGATTGAGGAACCCAAAAATGGGCCGAGGGCCCAAAAATGGATTGAGGATACGAAAAATGGATTGATGAACACAAAAACAGATTTAAGAATGCAAAAATGGGCTGTGGAAATCAAAAATAAATTGAAAAAACCAGAAATGGGCTGAGGAAACCAAAAACGGGCAGAGGGATCCAAAAATGG
Source organism: Dromococcyx pavoninus (assembly GCA_033558185.1). Classification (NCBI taxonomy): domain Eukaryota; kingdom Metazoa; phylum Chordata; class Aves; order Cuculiformes; family Neomorphidae; genus Dromococcyx; species Dromococcyx pavoninus. The sequence goes on along the minus strand of JAUMJL010001616.1, from coordinate 51,029 downwards.
GCGGAGGGACCCAAAAATGGGCCAAGGGATTCGAAAATGGATTGAGGAAACCAAAAATCGATTGAGGAAGCGAAAAATTGTTTGATGACACAAAAAATGGATTGAGGAACCCAAAAATGGGCTAAGGAAGTAGAAAATGGGTGGAGGGAACAAAAAAATGGCCGAGAGACCCAAAAATGGACTGAGGAAAACAAAAATGAATTTATGAACCCAAAAACAGATTTAAGAATGCAAAAATGAGCTGTGGAAATCGAAAAAGGATTGAAAAACCCAGAAAAGGACTGAGGAAACAAAAAAAAGGGCGGAGGGACCGAAAAATGGGCGTCGGGACCCAAAAATGGATTGAGGAACCCGAAAATGGATTGAGGAAACCAAAAACCGATTGAGGAATGCAAAAATGGGCTGAGGAAACTAAAAATGAGCGAAGGGACCCAAAAATACACTGAGGGAACCAAAAATGGTCTGAGGAAATAAAAAATGGATTGAAAGATCCAAAAATATATTGAGGGACCCAAAAACGGACTGAGGAACCCTAAAATGGATTGAAAACCAAAAATGGATTGAGGAACGCAAAAATGGATTGAGGAACCCAAAAATGGACTTAGGAATGCAAAAATGAGCTGAGGAAATAAAAAATGGATTGAAAAACCCAGAAAAGGACTGAGGAAACAAAAAAAAGGGCGGAGGGACCGAAAAATGGGCGTCGGGACCCAAAAACGGATTAAGGAAACCAAAAACGGATTGAGGAACCCAAAAATGGATTGAGGAACCCAAAAATGGATTTAGGAACGCAAAAATGGGCTGAGGAAATAAAAAATGGATAGAGGAACCCAGAAATGGGCTGAGGAAACCAAAAATGGGCGGAGGGACCCAAAAATGGGCCGAGAGACCCAAAAATGGATTGAGGGCACCACAACTGTTCTGAGGAAATTAAAAATAGATTGAAAGACACAGAAATGGATTGAGAGACCCAAAAATGGATTGATGAACCCAAGAATGGATTGAGGAATCCAAAAATGGTCTGAGGAAACCAAAAATGGGCTCAGGAAACCAAAAATGGGTGGAGGGACCCAGAAATGCATTTGGGAACTCAGAAATTGATTTAAGAAGCCAAAAGTGGTCCGAGGGAACCAAAAATTGGCTGAGGAAATAAGAAATCGATTGAGGAATGCAAAAAAGGATTGAGGAAACCAAAAAATGGATGGAGGAACCCAAAAATCGATTGAGAAAGACAAAAATGGTCCGAGGGAACCAAAAATGGGTTGAGGAAATAAAAAATGGATTTAAGAACACAAAAATGGATTGAGAAACCCAAAAATGGATTCAGGAATCCCAAAATTGGCTTAGGAAATCAAAAATGGATTGAGGAATCCAAAAATAGATTTAAGAAAGCAAAAACGGGCGGAGGAAATAAAAAATGGATTGAGGAACCCAGAAATGGGCTGAGGAACCCAAAAATTGGTGGAGGGACCCAAAATGAGCCGAGGGAACCAAAAATTGATTGAGAGCTCAAAAAATCGTCTGAGGAAATTAAAAATAGTTTGAAAGACCCAAAAATGGATTGAGGGACCCAAAAATGGATTGAGGAACTAGAAAATGGTTTGAGGAACCCAAAAATGGATTTAGAAACGCAAAAATGGTAGGAAACCAAAAATGGGCGGAGGAAATAAAAAATGGATTGAGGAACCCAGAAATGGGCTGAGGAACACAAAAATGGGCGGAGGGACCCAAAAATGGGCGGAGGGGCACAAGAATGGGTGGAGGGATCCAAAAATGGATTGAGGAACCCGAAAATGGTTTGAGGAACCCAAAAACGGACTTAGGAACCCAGAAATGGGCTGAGGAACCCAGAAATAGGTAGAGGTACCCAATAATGGGCCGAGGGACCCAAAAATGGGCTTACAAACCCAAAAAAGGATTGAGGAACCCAAAAATGGGCCGAGGGCCCAAAAATGGATTGAGGATACGAAAAATGGATTGATGAACACAAAAACAGATTTAAGAATGCAAAAATGGGCTGTGGAAATCAAAAATAAATTGAAAAAACCAGAAATGGGCTGAGGAAACCAAAAACGGGCAGAGGGATCCAAAAATGGGCGGAGGGACCCAAAAATGGGCCAAGGGATTCGAAAATGGATTGAGGAAACCAAAAATCGATTGAGGAAGCGAAAAATTGTTTGATGACACAAAAAATGGATTGAGGAACCCAAAAATGGGCTAAGGAAGTAGAAAATGGGTGGAGGGAACAAAAAAATGGCCGAGAGACCCAAAAATGGACTGAGGAAAACAAAAATGAATTTATGAACCCAAAAACAGATTTAAGAATGCAAAAATGAGCTGTGGAAATCGAAAAAGGATTGAAAAACCCAGAAAAGGACTGAGGAAACAAAAAAAAGGGCGGAGGGACCGAAAAATGGGCGTCGGGACCCAAAAATGGATTGAGGAACCCGAAAATGGATTGAGGAAACCAAAAACCGATTGAGGAATGCAAAAATGGGCTGAGGAAACTAAAAATGAGCGAAGGGACCCAAAAATACACTGAGGGAACCAAAAATGGTCTGAGGAAATAAAAAATGGATTGAAAGATCCAAAAATATATTGAGGGACCCAAAAACGGACTGAGGAACCCTAAAATGGATTGAAAACCAAAAATGGATTGAGGAACGCAAAAATGGATTGAGGAACCCAAAAATGGACTTAGGAATGCAAAAATGAGCTGAGGAAATAAAAAATGGATTGAAAAACCCAGAAAAGGACTGAGGAAACAAAAAAAAGGGCGGAGGGACCGAAAAATGGGCGTCGGGACCCAAAAACGGATTAAGGAAACCAAAAACGGATTGAGGAACCCAAAAATGGATTGAGGAACCCAAAAATGGATTTAGGAACGCAAAAATGGGCTGAGGAAATAAAAAATGGATAGAGGAACCCAGAAATGGGCTGAGGAAACCAAAAATGGGCGGAGGGACCCAAAAATGGGCCGAGAGACCCAAAAATGGATTGAGGGCACCACAACTGTTCTGAGGAAATTAAAAATAGATTGAAAGACACAGAAATGGATTGAGAGACCCAAAAATGGATTGATGAACCCAAGAATGGATTGAGGAATCCAAAAATGGTCTGAGGAAACCAAAAATGGGCTCAGGAAACCAAAAATGGGTGGAGGGACCCAGAAATGCATTTGGGAACTCAGAAATTGATTTAACAAGCCAAAAGTGGTGCGAGGGAACCAAAAATTGGCTGAGGAAATAAGAAATCGATTGAGGAATGCAAAAAAGGATTGAGGAAAACCAAAAAATGGATGGAGGAAACCCAAAAATCGATTGAGAAAGACAAAAATGGTCTCCCGATGGGAACCAAAAATGGGTTGAGGAAATAAAAAATGGATTTAAGAACACAAAAATGGATTGAGAAACCCAAAAATGGATTCAGGAATCCCAAAATTGGCTTAGGAAATCAAAAATGGATTGAGGAATCCAAAAATAGATTTAAGAAAGCAAAAACGGGCTGAGGAAATAAAAAATGGATTGAGGAACCCAGAAATGGGCTGAGGAACCCAAAAATTGGTGGAGGGACCCAAAATGAGCCGAGGGAACCAAAAATTGATTGAGAGCTCAAAAAATCGTCTGAGGAAATTAAAAATAGTTTGAAAGACCCAACAATGGATTGAGGACCAAAAATGGATTGAGGAACTAGAAAATGGTTTGAGGAACCACAAAAATGGATTTAGAAACGCAAAAATGGTAGGAAACCAAAAATGGGCGGAGGAAATAAAAAATGGATTGAGGAAACCCAGAAATGGGCTGAGGAACACAAAAATGGGCGGAGGGACCCAAAAATGGGCGGAGGGGCACAAGAATGGGTGGAGGATCCAAAAATGGATTGAGGAACCCGAAAATGGTTGAGGAACCCAAAAAACGGACTTAGGAACCCAGAAATGGGCTGAGGAACCCAGAAATAGGTAGAGGTACCCAATAATGGGCCGAGGGACCCAAAAATGGGCTTACAAACCCAAAAAGGATTGAGGAACCCAAAAATGGGCCGAGGCCCAAAATGGATTGAGGATACGAAAAATGGATTGATGAACACAAAAACAGATTTAAGAATGCAAAAATGGGCTGTGGAAATCAAAAATAAATTGAAAAAACCCAGAAATGGGCTGAGGAAACCAAAAACGGGCAGAGGGATCCAAAAAATGGGCGGAGGGACCCAAAAATGGGCCAAGGGATTCGAAAATGGATTTGAGGAAACCAAAAACCGATTGAGGAATGCAAAAATGGGCTGAGGAAACGAAAAAATGAGGTAAGGGACCCAAAAATACACTGAGGGAACCAAAAATGGTCTGAGGAAATAAAAAATGGATTGAAAGATCCAAAAATATATTGAGGGACCCAAAAACGGACTGAGGAACCCTAAAATGGATTGAGAAAACCAAAAATGGATTGAGGAACCCAAAAATGGACTTAGGAATGCAAAAATGAGCTGAGGAAATAAAAAATGGATTGAAAAACCCAGAAAAGGACTGAGAAAACAAAAAAAAGGGCGGAGGGACCGAAAAATGGGCGTCGGGACCCAAAAACGGATTAAGGAAACCAAAAACGGATTGAGAACCCAAAAATGGATTGAGGAACCCAAAATGGATTTAGGAAACGCAAAAATGGGCTGAGGAAATAAAAAATGGATAGAGGAACCCAGAAATGGGCTGAGGAAACCAAAATGGGCGGAGGACCCAAAAATGGGCCGAGAGACCCAAAAATGGATTGAGGGCACCACAACTGTTCTGAGGAAATTAAAAATAGATTGAAAGACACAGAAATGGATTGAGAGACCCAAGAATGGATTGATGAACCCAAGAATGGATTGAGGAATCCAAAAATGGTCTGAGGAAACCAAAAATGGGCTCAGGAAACCAAAAATGGGTGGAGGGACCCAGAAATGCATTTGGGAACTCAGAAATTGATTTAAGAAGCCAAAAGTGGTGCGAGGGAACCAAAAATTGGCTGAGGAAATAAGAAATCGATTGAGGAATGCAAAAAAGGATTGAGGAAACCAAAAATGGATGGAGGAACCCAAAAATCGATTGAGAAAGACAAAAATGGTCCGAGGGAACCAAAAATGGGTTGAGGAAATAAAAAATGGATATAAGGACACAAAAATGGATTGAGAAACCCAAAAAAGGATTCAGGAATCCCCAAATTGGCTTAGGAAATCAAAAATGGATTGAGGAATCCAAAATAGATTTAAGAAAGCAAAAACGGGCTGAGGAAATAAAAAATGGATTGAGGAACCCAGAAATGGGCTGAGGAACCCAAAAATTGGTGGAGGGACCCAAAAATGAGCGAGGGACCCAAAAAATGATTGCGAGCTCAAAAAATCGTCTGAGGAAATTAAAAATAGTTTGAAAGACCCAAAAATGGATTGAGGGACCAAAATGATTGAGGAAACCAAAAATGGATTGAGGAAACCAAAAATCGATTGAGGAAGCCAAATATAGATTGATGACACCAAAAATGGATTGAGGAACACAAAAATGGGCTGAGGAATTAAAAAATGGGTGGAGGGAACCAAAAAAATGGCCGAGGGATCCAAAAATGGATTGAGGAAACCAAAAATGGATTGAGGAACCCAAAAATGGATTGAGGAAACCAAAAATGGACTTAGGAATGCAGAAATGAGCTGAGGAAATAGAAAATGGATTGAGGAACCCAGAAATGGGCTGAGGAACACAAAAATGGGCAGAGGAAGTAGAAAATGGGTGGAGGGAACCAAAAAATGGCCGAGAGACCGAAAAATGGATTGAGGAAACCCCCAGAATGGATTAATGAAACCAAAAACAGATTTAAGAATGCAAAAATGGGCTGTGGAACTCAAAAAAAGGATTGAAATCCCAGAAATGGGCAGAGGAACCAAAATTGGCGGAGGGACCCAGAAATGGGCGGAGGGACTCAAAAATGGATTGAGGAACCCGAAAATGGATTGAGGAACCTGAAAATGGATTGAGGAACCCAAAAAAAACATTTAGGAATGCAAAAAATGGGCTGAGGAAAGCAAAAATGAGTAAAGGGACCCAAAAATATATTGAGGGAACCAAAAATGGTCTGAGGAAATAAAAAATAGATTGAAAGACCCAAAAATATATTGAGGGACCCAAAAATGGATTGAGGAAACCTAAAATGGATTGAGGAAACCAAAAATGGGCCGAGGGATCCAAAAATGGGCGGAGGGACCCAAAAATGGATTCAGGAATTAAAAAATGGGCTTAGAAACAAAAAAATGGATTGAGGAAACCAAAAATGGATTGAGGAAACGAAAAATCGATTCAGGAAGCGAAAAAAAGGATTGATGACAGCAAAAATGGATTGAGGAACAGAAAAATGGGTTGAGGAAAAAAAATGGATTGAAAGATCCAAAAATGTATTGAGGAAACCAAAAACGGATTAAGGAAACCAAAAACGGATTGAGGAACCCAAAAATGGATTGAGGAACCCAAAAATGGATTTAGGAACGCAAAAATGGGCTGAGGAAATAAAAAATGGATAGAGGAACCCAGAAATGGGCTGAGGAAACCAAAAATGGGCGGAGGGACCCAAAAATGGGCCGAGAGACCCAAAAATGGATTGACGGGCACCACAACTGTTCTGAGGAAATTAAAAATAGATTGAAAGACACAGAAATGGATTGAGAGACCCAAAAATGGATTGATGAACCCAAGAATGGATTGAGGAATCCAAAAATGGTCTGAGGAAACCAAAAATGGGCTCAGGAAACCAAAAATGGTGGAGGGACCCAGAAATGCATTTGGGAACTCAGAAATTGATTTAAGAAGCCAAAAGTGGTCCGAGGGAACCAAAAATTGGCTGAGGAAATAAGAAATCGATTGAGGAATGCAAAAAAGGATTGAGGAAACCAAAAAATGGATGGAGGAACCCAAAAATCGATTGAGAAAGACAAAAATGGTCCGAGGGAACCAAAAATGGGTTGAGGAAATAAAAAATGGATTTAAGAACACAAAAATGGATTGAGAAACCCAAAAATGGATTCAGGAATCCCAAAATTGGCTTAGGAAATCAAAAATGGATTGAGGAATCCAAAAATAGATTTAAGAAAGCAAAAACGGGCGGAGGAAATAAAAAATGGATTGAGGAACCCAGAAATGGGCTGAGGAACCCAAAAATTGGTGGAGGGACCCAAAATGAGCCGAGGGAACCAAAAATTGATTGAGAGCTCAAAAAATCGTCTGAGGAAATTAAAAATAGTTTGAAAGACCCAAAAATGGATTGAGGGACCCAAAAATGGATTGAGGAACTAGAAAATGGTTTGAGGAACCCAAAAATGGATTTAGAAACGCAAAAATGGTAGGAAACCAAAAATGGGCGGAGGAAATAAAAAATGGATTGAGGAACCCAGAAATGGGCTGAGGAACACAAAAATGGGCGGAGGGACCCAAAAAATGGGCGGAAGGGCACAAGAATGGGTGGAGGGATCCAAAAATGGATTGAGGAACCCGAAAATGGTTTGAGGAACCCAAAAACGGACTTAGGAACCCAGAAATGGGCTGAGGAACCCAGAAATAGGTAGAGGTACCCAATAATGGCCCGAGGGACCCAAAAATGGGCTTACAAACCCAAAAAAGGATTGAGGAACCCAAAAATGGGCCGAGGGCCCAAAAATGGATTGAGGATACGAAAAATGGATTGATGAACACAAAAACAGATTTAAGAATGCAAAAATGGGCTGTGGAAATCAAAAATAAATTGAAAAAACCAGAAATGGGCTGAGGAAACCAAAAACGGGCAGAGGGATCCAAAAATGGGCGGAGGGACCCAAAAATGGGCCAAGGGATTCGAAAATGGATTGAGGAAACCAAAAATCGATTGAGGAAGCGAAAAATTGTTTGATGACACAAAAAATGGATTGAGGAACCCAAAAATGGGCTAAGGAAGTAGAAAATGGGTGGAGGGAACAAAAAAATGGCCGAGAGACCCAAAAATGGACTGAGGAAAACAAAAATGAATTTTATGAACCCAAAAACAGATTTAAGAATGCAAAAATGACCTGTGGAAATCAAAAAAGGATTGAAAAACCCAGAAAGGACTGAGGAAACAAAAAAAAGGGCGGAGGGACCGAAAAATGGGCGTCGGGACCCAAAAATGGATTGAGGAACCCGAAAATGGATTGAGGAAACCAAAAACCGATTGAGGAATGCAAAAATGGGCTGAGGAAACTAAAAAATGAGCGAAGGGACCCAAAAATACACTGAGGGAACCAAAATGGTCTGAGGAAATAAAAAATGGATTGAAAGATCCAAAAATATATTGAGGGACCCAAAAACGGACTGAGGAACCCTAAAATGGATTGAGAAAACCAAAAATGGATTGAGGAACGCAAAAATGGATTGAGGAACCCAAAAATGGACTTAGGAATGCAAAAATGAGCTGAGGAAATAAAAAATGGATTGAGGAACCCAGAAATGGGCTGAGGAAACCAAAAATGGGCGGAGGGACCCAAAAATGGGCCGAGAGATCCAAAAATGGATTGAGGCACCACAACTGTTATGAGGAAATTAAAAATAGATTGAAAGACACAGAAATGGATTGAGAGACCCAAAAATGGATTGATGAACCCAAGAATGGATTGAGGAATCCAAAAATGGTCTGAGGAAACCAAAAAATGGGCTCAGGAAACCAAAATGGGTGGAGGGACCCAGAAATGCATTTGGGAACTCAGAAATTGATTTAAGAAGCCAAAAGTGGTCCGAGGGAACCAAAAGTTGGCTGAGGAAATAAGAAATCGATTGAGGAATGCAAAAAAGGATTGAGGAAACCAAAAAATGGATGGAGGAACCCAAAAATCGATTGAGAAAGACAAAAATGGTCCGAGGGAACCAAAAATGGGTTGAGGAAACAAAAAATGAATATAAGGACACAAAAATGGATTGAGAAACCCAAAAATGGATTCAGGAATCCCAAAATTGGCTTAGGAAATCAAAAATGGATTGAGGAATCCAAAAATAGATTTAAGAAAGCAAAAACGGGCTGAGGAAATAAAAAAATGGATTGAGGAACCCAGAAATGGGCTGAGGAACCCAAAAATTGGTGGAGGGACCAAAAATGAGCCGAGGGACCCAAAAATTGATTGCAAGCTCAAAAAATCGTCTGAGGAAATTAAAAATAGTTTGAAAGACCCAAAAATGGATTGAGGGTCCCAAAAATGGATTGAGGAAACCAAAAATGGATTGAGGAAAACCAAAAATCGATTGAGGGAAGCCAAATATAGAATGATGACACCAAAAATGGATTGAGGAACACAAAAATGGGCTGAGGAAGAAAAAAATGGGTGGAGGGAACCAAAAAAATGGCCGAGGGATCCAAAAATGGATTGAGGAAACCAAAAATGGATTGAGGAACCCAAAAATGGATTGAGGAAACCAAAAATGGACTTAGGAATGCAAAAATGAGCTGAGGAAATAGAAAATGGATTGAGGAACCCAGAAATGGGCCTGAGGAACACAAAAATGGGCAGAGGAAGGTAGAAAATGGGTGGAGGGAACCAAAAAAAATGGGCCGAGAGACCGAAAAATGGATTGAGGAAACCCAGAATGGATTGATGAAACCAAAAACAGATTTAAGAATGCAAAAATGGGCTGTGGAACTCAAAAAAGGATTGAAATCCCAGAAATGGGGCAGAGGAACCCAAAATTGGGCGGAGGGACCCAGAAATGGGCGGAGGGACTCAAAAATGGATTGAGGAACCCGAAAATGGATTGAGGAACCTGAAAATGGATTGAGGAACCCAAAAAAAACATTTAGGAATGCAAAAATGGGCTGAGGAAAGCAAAAATGAGTAAAGGGACCCAAAAATATATTGAGGGAACCAAAAATGGTCTGAGGAAATAAAAAATAGATTGAAAGACCCAAAAATATATTGAGGGACCCAAAAATGGATTGAGGAAACCTAAAATGGATTGAGGAAACAAAAAATGGGCTGAGGAAAGCAAAAATGCATTGAGGAAACCAAAAATGGACGTAGAAACACAAAAATGGGCTGATAAAATAAAAAATGGATTGAGGAACCCAGAAATGGGGCTGAGGAACACAAAACTGTGTGGAGGCACCCAAAAATGAGTCGAGGGACCCAAAAATTGATTGAGAGCTCAAAAAATGGTCTGAGGAAATTAAAAAATAATTTGAAAGACCCAAAAATGGATTGAGGAAACCAAAAATGGGCCGAGGGATCCAAAAATGGGCGGAGGGACCAAAAAAATGGATTCAGGAAGTTAAAAATGGGCTTAGAAACAAAAAAAATGGATTGAGGAAACCAAAAATAGATTGAGGAAACGAAAAATCGATTCAGGAAGCGAAAAAAAGGATTGATGACAGCAAAAATGGATTGAGGAACAGAAAAATGGGTTGAGGAAAAAAAATGGATTGAAAGATCCAAAAATGTATTGAGGAAACCAAAAATGGATTAAGGAAACCAAAAACGGATTGAGGAACCCAAAAATGGATTGAGGAACCCAAAAATGGATTGAGGAACCCAAAAATGGATTTAGGAACACAAAAAATGGGCTGAGGAAATAAAAAATGGATAGAGGAACCCAGAAATGGGCTGAGGAAACCAAAAATGGGCGGAGGGACCCAAAAATGGGCCGAGAGACCCAAAAATGGATTGAGGGCACCACAACTGTTCTGAGGAAATTAAAAATAGATTGAAAGACACAGAAATGGATTGAGAGACCCAAAAATGGATTGATGAACCCAAGAATGGATTGAGGAATCCAAAAACGGTCTGAGGAAACCAAAAATGGGCTCAGGAAACCAAAAATGGGTGGAGGGACCCAGAAATGCATTTGGGAACTCAGAAATTGATTTAAGAAGCCAAAAGTGGTCCGAGGGAAACAAAAATTGGCTGAGGAAATAAGAAATCGATTGAGGAAATAAAAAATGGATTTAAGAACACAAAAATGGATTGAGAAACCCAAAAATGGATTCAGGAATCCCCAAATTGGCTTAGGAAATCAAAAATGGATTGAGGAATCCAAAAATAGATTTAAGAAAGCAAAAACGGGCGGAGGAAGTAAAAAATGGATTGAGGAACCCAGAAATGGGCTGCGGAACCCAAAAATTGGTGGAGGGACCCAAAATGAGCCGAGGGAACCAAAAATTGATTGAGAGCTCAAAAAATCGTCTGAGGAAATTAAAAATAGTTTGAAAGACCCAAAAATGGATTGAGGGACCCAAAAATGGATTGAGGAACTAGAAAATGGTTTGAGGAACCCAAAAATGGATTTAGAAACGCAAAAATGGTAGGAAACCAAAAATGGGCGGAGGAAATAAAAAATGGATTGAGGAACCCAGAAATGGGCTGAGGAACACAAAAATGGGCGGAGGGACCCAAAAATGGGCGGAGGGGCACAAGAATGGGTGAAGGGATCCAAAAATAGATTGAGGAACCCGAAAATGGTTTGAGGAACCCAAAAACGGACTTAGGAACCCAGAAATGGGCTGAGGAACCCAGAAATAGGTAGAGGTACCCAATAATGGGCCGAGGGACCCAAAAATGGGCTTACGAACCCAAAAAAGGATTGAGGAACCCAAAAATGGGCCGAGGGCCCAAAAATGGATTGAGGATACGAAAAATGGATTGATGAACACAAAAACAGATTTAAGAATGCAAAAATGGGCTGTGGAAATCAAAAATAAATTGAAAAACCCAGAAATGGGCTGAGGAAACCTAAAACGGGCAGAGGGATCCAAAAATGGGCGGAGGGACCCAAAAATGGGCCAAGGGATTCGAAAATGGATTGAGGAAACCAAAAATCGATTGAGGAAGCGAAAAATTGTTTGATGACACAAAAAATGGATTGAGGAACCCAAAAATGGGCTAAGGAAGTAGAAAATGGGTGGAGGGAACAAAAAAATGGCTGAGAGACCCAAAAATGGACTGAGGAAAACAAAAATGAATTTATGAACCCAAAACCAGATTTAAGAATGCAAAAATGAGCTGTGGAAATCAAAAAAGGATTGAAAAACCCAGAAATGGTCTGAGGAAACAAAAAAAAGGGCGGAGGGACCGAAAAATGGGCGTCGGGACCCAAAAATGGATTGAGGAACCCGAAAATGGATTGAGGAAACCAAAAACCGATTGAGGAATGCAAAAATGGGCTGAGGAAACTAAAAATGAGTGAAGGGAACCAAAAATACACTGAGGGAACCAAAAATGGTCTGAGGAAATAAAAAATGGATTGAAAGATCCAAAAAATATATTGAGGGACCCAAAAACGGACTGAGGAACCCTAAAATGGATTGAGAAAACCAAAAATGGATTGAGGAACCCAAAAATGGATTGAGGAACCCAAAAATGGATTTAGGAACGCAAAAATGAGCTGAGGAAATAAAAAATGGATTGAGGAACCCAGAAATGGGCTGAGGAAACCAAAAATGGGCGGAGGGACCCAAAAATGGGCCGAGAGATCCAAAAATGGATTGAGGGCACCACAACTGTTCTGAGGAAATTAAAAATAGATTGAAAGACACAGAAATGGATTGAGAGACCCAAAAATGGATTGATGAACCCAAGAATGGATTGAGGAATCCAAAAATGGTCTGAGGAAACCAAAAATGGGCTCAGGAAACCAAAAATGGGTGGAGGGACCCAGAAATGCATTTGGGAACTCAGAAATTGATTTAAGAAGCCAAAAGTGGTCCGAGGGAACCAAAAATTGGCTGAGGAAATAAGAAATCGATTGAGGAATGCAAAAAAGGATTGAGGAAACCAAAAAATGGATGGAGGAACCCAAAAATCGATTGAGAAAGACAAAAATGGTCCGAGGGAACCAAAAATGGGTTGAGGAAATAAAAAATGGATTTAAGGACACAAAAATGGATTGAAAAACCCAAAAATGGATTCAGGAATCCCCAAATTGGCTTAGGAAATCAAAAATGGATTGAGGAATCCAAAAATAGATTTAAGAAAGCAAAAACGGGCTGAGGAAATAAAAAATGGATTGAGGAACCCAGAAATGGGCTGAGGAACCCAAAAATTGGTGGAGGGACCCAAAATGAGCCGAGGGAACCAAAAATTGATTGAGAGCTCAAAAAATCGTCTGAGGAAATTAAAAATAGTTTGAAAGACCCAAAAATGGATTGGGGGACCCAAAAATGGATTGAGGAACTAGAAAATGGTTTGAGGAACCCAAAAATGGATTTAGAAACGCAAAAATGGTAGGAAACCAAAAATGGACGGAGGAAATAAAAAATGGATTGAGGAACCCAGAAATGGGCTGAGGAACACAAAAATGGGCGGAGGGACCCAAAAGTGGGCGGAGGGGCACAAGAACGGCTGGAGTGATCCAAAAATGGATTGAGGAACCCAAAAATGGATTGAGGAAACCAAAAATGAACCGAGGGAACCAAAAATCGGCGGAGTGACCCAAAAATGGATTCAGGAAGCCAAAAATGGGCTTAGAAACAAAAAAAAGGATTGAGGAACCCAAAAATGGATTGAGAAAATGAAAAATCGATTCAGGTAGTGAAAAATGGATTGATGACACCAAAAATGGATTGAGGAACACAAAAATGGGCAGAGGAAGTAGAAAATGGGTGGAGGGAACCAAAAAAATGGCCGAGAGACCCAAAAATGGATTGAGGAAACCCAGAATGGATTGATGAAACCAGAAACAGATTTAAGAATGCAAAAATGGGCTGTGGAACTCAAAAAAGGATTGAAATCCCAGAAATGGGCAGAGGAACCCAAAATTGGGCAAAGGGACCCAGAAACGGGCGGAGGGACTCAAAAATGGATTGAGGAACCCGAAAATGGATTGAGGAACCCGAAAATGGATTGAGGAACCCAAAAAAACCATTTAGGAATGCAAAAATGGGCTGAGGAAAGCAAAAATGAGTAAAGGGACCCAAAAATATATTGAGGGAACCAAAAATGGTCTGAGGAAATAAAAAATAGATTGAAAGACCCAAAAATATATTGAGGGACCCAAAAATGGATTGAGGAAACCTAAAATGGATTGAGGAAACCAAAAATGGGCTGAGGAAAGCAAAAATGCATTGAGGAAACCAAAAATGGACGTAGAAACACAAAAATGGGCTGATAAAATAAAAAATGGATTGAGGAACCCAGAAATGGGCTGAGGAACACAAAACTGTGTGGAGGCACCCAAAAATGAGTCGAGGGACCCAAAAATTGATTGAGAGCTCAAAAAATGGTCTGAGGAAATTAAAAATAATTTGAAAGACCCAAAAATGGATTGAGGAAACCAAAAATGGGCCGAGGGATCCAAAAATGGGCGGAGGGACCCAAAAATGGATTCAGGAAGTTAAAAATGGGCTTAGAAACAAAAAAATGGATTGAGGAAACCAAAAATAGATTGAGGAAACGAAAAATCGATTCAGGAAGCGAAAAAAAGGATTGATGACAGCAAAAATGTATTGAGGAACAGAAAAATGGGTTGAGGAAAAAAAATGGATTGAAAGATCCAAAAATGTATTGAGGAAACCAAAAATGGATTAAGGAAACCAAAAACGGATTGAGGAACCCAAAAATGGATTGAGGAACCCAAAAATGGATTGAGGAACCCAAAAATGGATTTAGGAACACAAAAATGGGCTGAGGAAATAAAAAATGGATAGAGGAACCCAGAAATGGGCTGAGGAAACCAAAAATGGGCGGAGGGACCCAAAAATGGGCCGAGAGACCCAAAAATGGATTGAGGGCACCACAACTGTTCTGAGGAAATTAAAAATAGATTGAAAGACACAGAAATGGATTGAGAGACCCAAAAATGGATTGATGAAACCAAGAATGGATTGAGGAATCCAAAAACGGTCTGAGGAAACCAAAAATGGGCTCAGGAAACCAAAAATGGGTGGAGGGACCCAGAAATGCATTTGGGAACTCAGAAATTGATTTAAGAAGCCAAAAGTGGTCCGAGGGAAACAAAAATTGGCTGAGGAAATAAGAAATCGATTGAGGAAATAAAAAATGGATTTAAGAACACAAAAATGGATTGAGAAACCCAAAAATGGATTCAGGAATCCCAAAATTGGCTTAGGAAATCAAAAATGGATTGAGGAATCCAAAAATAGATTTAAGAAAGCAAAAACGGGCGGAGGAAATAAAAAATGGATTGAGGAACCCAGAAATGGGCTGAGGAACCCAAAAATTGGTGGAGGGACCCAAAATGAGCCGAGGGAACCAAAAATTGATTGAGAGCTCAAAAAATCGTCTGAGGAAATTAAAAATAGTTTGAAAGACCCAAAAATGGATTGAGGGACCCAAAAATGGATTGAGGAACTAGAAAATGGTTTGAGGAACCCAAAAATGGATTTAGAAACGCAAAAATGGTAGGAAACCAAAAATGGGCGGAGGAAATAAAAAATGGATTGAGGAACCCAGAAATGGGAACACAAAAATGGGCGGAGGGACCCAAAAATGGGCGGAGGGGCACAAGAATGGGTGGAGGGATCCAAAAATGGATTGAGGAACCCGAAAATGGTTTGAGGAACCCAAAAACGGATTTAGGAACCCAGAAATGGGCTGAGGAACCCAGAAATAGTTAGAGGTACCCAATAATGGGCCGAGGGACCCAAAAATGGGCTTACGAACCCAAAAAGGATTGAAAAACCCAAAAATGGCCGAGGGCCCAAAAATGGATTGAGGATACGAAAAATGGATTGATGAACACAAAAAACAGATTTAAGAATGCAAAAAATGGGCTGTGGAAATCAAAATAAATTGAAAAACCAGAAATGGGCTGAGGAAACCTAAAACGGCAGAGGGATCCAAAAATGGGCGGAGGGACCCAAAAATGGGCCAAGGGATTCGAAAATGGATTGAGGAAACCAAAAATCGATTGAGGAAGCGAAAAATTGTTTGATGACACAAAAAATGGATTGAAAAACCCAAAAATGGGCTAAGGAAGTAGAAAATGGGTGGAGGGAACAAAAAAATGGCTGAGAGACCCAAAAATGGACTGAGGAAAACAAAAATGAATTTATGAACCCAAAACCAGATTTAAGAATGCAAAAATGAGCTGTGAAATCAAAAAAGGATTGAAAAACCCAGAAATGGTCTGAGAAACAAAAAAAGTGCGGAGGGAACGAAAAATGAGCGTCGGGACCCAAAAATGGATTGAGGAACCCGAAAATGGATTGAGGAAACCAAAAACCGATTGAGGAATGCAAAAATGGGCTGAGGAAACTAAAAATGAGTGAAGGGACCCAAAAATACACTAAGGGAACCAAAAATGGTCTGAGGAAATAAAAAATGGATTGAAAGATCCAAAAAATATATTGAGGGACCCCAAAAACGGACTGAGGAACCCTAAAATGGATTGAGAAAACCAAAAATGGATTGAGGAACCCCAAAAATGGATTGAGGACCCCCAAAAATGGATTTAGGAACACAAAAATGGGCTGAGGAAATAAAAAATGGATAGAGGAACCCAGAAATGGGCTGAGGAAACCAAAAATGGGCGGAGGGACCCAAAAATGGGCCGAGAGATCCAAAAATGGATTGAGGGCACCACAACTGTTCTGAGGAAATTAAAATAGATTGAAAGACACAGAAATGGATTGAGAGACCCAAAAATGGATTGATGAACCCAAGAATGGATTGAGGAATCCAAAAACGGTCTGAGGAAACCAAAAATGGGCTCAGGAAACCAAAAATGGGTGGAGGGACCCAGAAATGCATTTGGGAACTCAGAAATTGATTTAAGAAGCCAAAAGTGGTCCGAGGAACCAAAAATTGGCTGAGGAAATAAGAAATTGATTGAGGAATGCAAAAAAGGATTGAGGAAACCAAAAAATGGATGGAGGAACCCAAAAATCGATTGAGAAAGACAAAAATGGTCCGAGGGAACCAAAAATGGGTTGAGGAAATAAAAAATGGATTTAAGAACACAAAAATGGATTGAGAAACCCAAAAATGGATTCAGGAATCCCCAAATTGGCTTAGGAAATCAAAAATGGATTGAGGAATCCAAAAATAGATTTAAGAATGCAAAAACGGGCTGAGGAAATAAAAAATGGATTGAGGAACCCAGAAATGGGCTGAGGAACCCAAAAATTGGTGGAGGGACCCAAAATGAGCCGAGGGAACCAAAAATTGATTGAGAGCTCAAAAAATCGTCTGAGGAAATTAAAAATAGTTTGAAAGACCCAAAAATGGATTGAGGGACCCAAAAATGGATTGAGGAACTAGAAAATGGTTTGAGGAACCCAAAAATGGATTTAGAAACGCAAAAATGGTAGGAAACCAAAAATGGGCGGAGGAAATAAAAAATGGATTGAGGAACCCAGAAATGGGCTGAGGAACACAAAAATGGGCGGAGGGACCCAAAAATGGGCGGAGGGGCACAAGAACGGCTGGAGGGATCCAAAAATGGATTGAGGAACCCAAAAATGGATTGAGGAAACCAAAAATGAACCGAGGAACCAAAATCGGCGGAGTGACCCAAAAATGGATTCAGGAAGCCAAAAATGGGCTTAGAAACAAAAAAAAGGATTGAGGAACCCAAAAATGGATTGAGAAAATGAAAAAATCGATTCAGGAAGTGAAAAATGGATTGATGACACCAAAAATGGATTGAGGAACACAAAAATGGGCAGAGGAAGTAGAAAATGGGTGGAGGGAACCAAAAAAATGGCCGAGAGACCCAAAAATGGATTGAGGAAACCCAGAATGGATTGATGAAACCAGAAACAGATTTAGAATGCAAAAATGGGCTGAGGAACTCAAAAAAGGATTGAAATCCCAGAAATGGGCAGAGGAACCCAAAATTGGGCGGAGGGACCCAGAAACGGGCGGAGGGACTCAAAAATGGATTGAGGAACCCGAAAATGGATTGAGGAACCCGAAAATGGATTGAGGAACCCAAAAAAAACATTTAGGAATGCAAAAATGGGCTGAGGAAAGCAAAAATGAGTAAAGGGACCCAAAAATTATTGAGGGAACCAAAAATGGTCTGAGGAAATAAAAAATAGATTGAAAGACCCAAAAATATATTGAGGGACCCAAAAATGGATTGAGGAAACCTAAAATGGATTGAGGAAACCAAAAATGGGCTGAGGAAAGCAAAAATGCATAGAGGAAACCAAAAATGGACGTAGAAACACAAAATGGGCTGAAAAAATAAAAAAATGGATTGAGGAACCCAGAAATGGGCTGCGGAACACAAAACTGTGTGGAGGGACCCAAAAATGAGTCGAGGGACCCAAAAATTGATTGAGGGCTCAAAAAATGGTCTGAGGAAATTAAAAATAATTTGAAAGACCCAAAAATGGATTGAGAAACCAAAAATGGGCCGAGGGATCCAAAAACGGGCAGAGGGGACCCAAAAATGGATTCAGGAAGTAAAAAATGGGCTTAGAAACAAAAAAACGGATTGAGGAAACCAAAAATGGATTGAGGAAACGAAAAATCGATTCAGGAAGCGAAAAAAGGATTGATGACAGCAAAAATGGATTGAGGAACAGAAAAATGGGTTGAGGAAAAAAAATGGATTGAAAGATCCAAAAATGTATTGAGGAAACCCAAAAACGGATTAAGGAAACCAAAAATGGATTGAGGAACCCAAAAATGGATTGAGGAACCCAAAAATGGATTTAGGAACACAAAAATGGGCTGAGGAAATAAAAAATGGATAGAGGAACCCAGAAATGGGCTGAGGAAACCAAAAATGGGCGGAGGGACCCAAAAATGGGCCGAGAGACCCAAAAATGATTGAGGGCACCACAACTGTTCTGAGGAAATTAAAAATAGATTGAAAGACACAGAAATGGATTGAGAGACCCAAAAATGGATTGATGAACCCAAGAATGGATTGAGGAATCCAAAAACGGTCTGAGGAAACCAAAAATGGGCTCAGGAAACCAAAAATGGGTGGAGGGACCCAGAAAATGCATTTGGGAACTCAGAAATTGATTTAAGAAGCCAAAAGTGGTCCGAGGGAAACAAAAATTGGGCTGAGGAAATAAGAAATCGATTGAGGAAATAAAAAAATGGATTTAAGAACACAAAAATGGATTGAGAAACCCAAAAATGGATTCAGGAATCCCAAAATTGGCTTAGGAAATCAAAAATGGATTGAGGAATCCAAAAATAGATTTAAGAAAGCAAAAACGGGCGGAGGAAATAAAAAATGGATTGAGGAACCCAGAAATGGGCTGAGGAACCCAAAAATTGGTGGAGGGACCCAAAATGAGCCGAGGGAACCAAAAATTGATTGAGAGCTCAAAAAATCGTCTGAGGAAATTAAAAATAGTTTGAAAGACCCAAAAATGGATGAGGGTTCCAAAAATGGATTGAGGAACTAGAAAATGGTTTGAGGAACCAAAATGGATTTAGGAACGCAAAAATGGATTAGGAACGCAAAAATGAGCTGAGGAAATAAAAAATGGATTGAGGAACCCAGAAATGGGCTGAGGAAACCAAAAATGGGCGGAGGGACCCAAAAATGGGCCGAGAGATCCAAAAATGGATTGAGGGCACCACAACTGTTCTGAGGAAATTAAAAATAGATTGAAAGACACAGAAATGGATTGAGAGACCCAAAAATGGATTGATGAACCCAAGAATGGATTGAGGAATCCAAAAATGGTCTGAGGAAACCAAAAATGGGCTCAGGAAACCAAAAATGGGTGGAGAGACCCAGAAATGCATTTGGGAACTCAGAAATTGATTTAAGAAGCCAAAAGTGGTCCGAGGGAACCAAAAATTGGCTGAGGAAATAAGAAATCGATTGAGGAATGCAAAAAAGGATTGAGGAAACCAAAAAATGGATGGAGGAACCCAAAAATCGATTGAGAAAGACAAAAATGGTCCGAGGGAACCAAAAATGGGTTGAGGAAATAAAAAATGGATTTAAGAACACAAAAATGGATTGAGAAACCCAAAAATGGATTCAGGAATCCCAAAATTGGCTTAGGAAATCAAAAATGGATTGAGGAATCCAAAAATAGTTTTAAGAAAGCAAAAACGGGCTGAGGAAATAAAAAATGGATTGAGGAACCCAGAAATGGGCTGAGGAACCCAAAAATTGGTGGAGGGACCCAAAATGAGCCGAGGGAACCAAAAATTGATGGAGAGCTCAAAAAATCGTCTGAGGAAATTAAAAATAGTTTGAAAGACCCAAAAATGGATTGAGGGACCCAAAAATGGATTGAAGAACTAGAAAATGGTTTGAGGAACCCAAAAATGGATTAGAAACGCAAAAATGGTAGGAAACCAAAAATGGGCGGAGGAAATAAAAAATGGATTGAGGAACCCAGAAATGGGCTTAGGAACACAAAAATGGGCGGAGGGACCCAAAAATGGGCGGAGGGGCACAAGAATGGGTGGAGGGATCCAAAAATGGATTGAGGAACCCGAAAATGGTTTGAGGAACCCAAAAACGGACTTAGGAACCCAGAAATGGGCTGAGGTAACCCAGAAATAGTTAGAGGTACCCAATAATGGGCCGAGGGACCCAAAAATGGGCTTACAAACCCAAAAAAGGATTGAGGAACCCAAAAATGGGCCGAGGGCCCAAAAATGGATTGAGGATACGAAAAATGGATTGATGAACACAAAAACAGATTTAAGAATGCAAAAATGGGCTGTGGAAATCAAAAATAAATTGAAAAAACCAGAAATGGGCTGAGGAAACCAAAAACGGGCAGAGGGATCCAAAAATGGGCGGAGGGGACCCAAAATGGGCCAAGGGATTCGAAAATGGATTGAGGACACCAAAATCGATTGAGGAAGCGAAAAATTGTTTGATGACACAAAAAATGGATTGAGGAACCCAAAAATGGGCTAAGGAAGTAGAAAATGGGTGGAGGGAACAAAAAAATGGCCGAGAGACCCAAAAATGGACTGAGGAAAACAAAAATGAATTTATGAACCCAAAAACAGATTTAAGAATGCAAAAATGACCTGTGGAAATCAAAAAAGGATTGAAAAACCCAGAAAAGGACTGAGGAAACAAAAAAAAGGGCGGAGGGACCGAAAAATGGGGCGTCGGGACCCAAAAATGGATTGAGGAACCCGAAAATGGATTGAGGAAACCAAAACCCGATTGAGGAATGCAAAAATGGGCTGAGGAAACTAAAAATGAGCGAAGGGACCCAAAATACACTGAGGGAACCAAAAATGGTCTGAGGAAATAAAAAATGGATTGAAAGATCCAAAAATATATTGAGGGACCCAAAAACGGACTGAGGAACCCTAAAATGGATTGAGAAAACCAAAAATGGATTGAGGAACGCAAAAATGGATTGAGGAACCCAAAAAATGGACTTAGGAATGCAAAAATGAGCTGAGGAAATAAAAAATGGATTGAGGAACCCAGAAATGGGCTGAGGAAACCAAAAATGGGCGGAGGGACCCAAAAATGGGCCGAGAGATCCAAAAATGGATTGAGGGCACCACAACTGTTCTGAGGAAATTAAAAATAGATTGAAACACACAGAAATGGATGAGAGACCCAAAAAATGGATTGATGAACCCAAGAATGGATTGAGGAATCCAAAAATGGTCTGAGGAAACCAAAAATGGGCTCAGGGAAACCAAAAATGGGTGGAGGGACCCAGAAATGCATTTGGGAACTCAGAAATTGATTTAAGAAGCCAAAAGTGGTCCGAGGGAAACAAAAATTGGCTGAGGAAATAAGAAATCGATTGAGGAATGCAAAAAAGGATTGAGGAAACCAAAAAATGGATGGAGGAACCCAAAAATCGATTGAGAAAGACAAAAATGGTCCGAGGAACCAAAAATGGGTTGAGGAAATAAAAAATGGATATAAGGACACAAAAATGGATTGAGAAACCCAAAAATGGATTCAGGAATCCCAAAATTGGCTTAGGAAATCAAAAATGGATTGAGGAATCCAAAAATAGTTTTAAGAAAGCAAAAACGGGCTGAGGAAATAAAAAATGGATTGAGGAACCCAGAAATGGGCTGAGGAACCCAAAAATTGGTGGAGGGACCCAAAATGAGCCGAGGGAACCAAAAATTGATGGAGAGCTCAAAAAATCGTCTGAGGAAATTAAAAATAGTTTGAAAGACCCAAAAATGGATTGAGGGACCCAAAAATGGATTGAGGAACTAGAAAATGGTTTGAGGAACCCAAAAATGGATTTAGAAACGCAAAAATGGTAGGAAACCAAAAATGGGCGGAGGAAATAAAAAATGGATTGAGGAACCCAGAAATGGGCTGAGGAACACAAAAATGGGCAGAGGAATTAGAAAATGGGTGGAGGGAACCAAAAAAATGGCCGAGAGACCCAAAAATGGATTGAGGAAACCCAGAATGGATTGATGAAACCAGAAACAGATTTAAGAATGCAAAAATGGGCTGTGGAACTCAAAAAAGGATTGAAATCCCAGAAATGGGCAGAGGAACCCAAAATTGGGCGGAGGGACCCAGAATCGGGGCGGAGGGACTCAAAAATGGATTGAGGAACCCGAAAATGGATTGAGGAACCCGAAAATGGATTGAGGACCCAAAAAAAACATTTAGGAATGCAAAAATGGGCTGAGGAAAGCAAAAATGAGTAAAGGGACCAAAAATATATTGAGGGAACCAAAAATGGTCTGAGGAAATAAAAAATAGATTGAAAGACCCAAAAATATATTGAGGGACCCAAAAATGGATTGAGGAAACCAAAAATGGATTGAGGAAACCAAAAATGGGCTGAGGAAAGCAAAAATGCATTGAGGGAAACCAAAAATGGACGTAGAAACACAAAAATGGGCTGAAAAAATAAAAAATGGATTGAGGAACCCAGAAATGGGCTGCGGAACACAAAACTGTTTGGAGGGACCCAAAATGAGTCGAGGGACCCAAAAAATTGATTGAGGGCTCAAAAAATGGTCTGAGGAAATTAAAAATAATTTGAAAGAACCAAAAATGGATTGAGGAACCCAAAAATGGATTGAGGAACCCAAAAATGGATTTAGGAACACAAAAATGGGCTGAGGAAATAAAAAATGGATAGAGGAACCCAGAAATGGGCTGAGGAAACCAAAAATGGGCGGAGGGACCCAAAAATGGGCCGAGAGACCCAAAAATGGATTGAGGGCACCACAACTGTTCTGAGGAAATTAAAAATAGATTGAAAGACACAGAAATGGATTGAGAGACCCAAAAATGGATTGATGAAACCAAGAATGGATTGAGGAATCCAAAAACGGTCTGAGGAAACCAAAAATGGGCTCAGGAAACCAAAAAATGGGTGGAGGGACCCAGAAATGCATTTGGGAACTCAGAAATTGATTTAAGAAGCCAAAAGTGGTCCGAGGGAACCAAAAATTGGCTGAGGAAATAAGAAATCGATTGAGGAATGCAAAAAAGGATTGAGGAAACCAAAAAATGGATGGAGGAACCCAAAAATCGATTGAGAAAGAGACAAAAATGGTCCGAGGGAACCAAAAATGGGTTGAGGAAATAAAAAATGGATTTAAGAACACAAAAATGGATTGAGAAACCCAAAAATGGATTCAGGAATCCCAAAATTGGCTTAGGAAATCAAAAATGGATTGAGGAATCCAAAAATAGTTTTAAGAAAGCAAAAACGGGCTGAGGAAATAAAAAATGGATTGAGGAACCCAGAAATGGGCTGAGGAACTCAAAAATTGGTGGAGGGACCCAAAATGAGCCGAGGGAACCAAAAATTGATTGAGAGCTCAAAAAATCGTCTGAGGAAATTAAAAATAGTTTGAAAGACCCAACAATGGATTGAGGGACCCAAAAATGGATTGAGGAACTAGAAAATGGTTTGAGGAACCCAAAAATGGATTTAGAAACGCAAAAATGGTAGGAAACCAAAAATGGGCGGAGGAAATAAAAAATGGATTGAGGAACCCAGAAATGGGCTGAGGAACACAAAAATGGGCGGAGGGACCCAAAAATGGGCGGAGGGGCACAAGAATGGGTGGAGGGATCCAAAAATGGATTGAGGAACCCGAAAATGGTTTGAGGAACCCAAAAACGGACTTAGGAACCCAGAAATGGGCTGAGGAACCCAGAAATAGGTAGAGGTACCCAATAATGGGCCGAGGGACCCAAAAATGGGCTTACGAACCCAAAAAAGGATTGAGGAACCCAAAAATGGGCCGAGGGCCCAAAAATGGATTGAGGATACGAAAAATGGATTGATGAACACAAAAACAGATTTAAGAATGCAAAAATGGGCTGTGGAAATCAAAAATAAATTGAAAAAACCAGAAATGGGCTGAGGAAACCTAAAACGGGCAGAGGGATCCAAAAATGGGCGGAGGGACCCAAAAATGGGCCAAGGGATTCGAAAATGGATTGAGGAAACCAAAAATCGATTGAGGAAGCGAAAAATTGTTTGATGACACAAAAAATGGATTGAGGACCCAAAAATGGGCTAAGGAAGTAGAAAATGGGTGGAGGGAACAAAAAAATGGCTGAGAGACCCAAAAATGGACTGAGGAAAACAAAAATGAATTTATGAACCCAAAAACAGATTTAAGAATGCAAAAAAGAGCTGTGGAAATCAAAAAGGATTGAAAAACCCAGAAATGGTCTGAGGAAACAAAAAAAAGTGCGGAGGGACCGAAAAATGGGCGTCGGGACCCAAAAATGGATTGAGGAACCCGAAAATGAATTGAGGAAACCAAAAACCGATTGAGGAATGCAAAAATGGGCTGAGGAAACTAAAAATGAGCGAAGGGACCCAAAAATACACTGAGGGAACCAAAAATGGTCTGAGGAAATAAAAAATGGATTGAAAGATCCAAAAATATATTGAGGGACCCAAAAACGGACTGAGGAACGCTAAAATGGATTGAGAAAACCAAAAATGGATTGAGGAACCCAAAAATGGATTGAGGAACCCAAAAATGGATTTAGGAACGCAAAAATGAGCTGAGGAAATAAAAAATGGATTGAGGAACCCAGAAATGGGCTGAGGAAACCAAAAATGGGCGGAGGGACCCAAAAATGGGCCGAGAGATCCAAAAATGGATTGAGGGCACCACAACTGTTCTGAGGAAATTAAAAATAGATTGAAAGACACAGAAATGGATTGAGAGACCCAAAAATGGATTGATGAACCCAAGAATGGATTGAGGAATCCAAAAATGGTCTGAGGAAACCAAAAATGGGCTCAGGAAACCAAAAATGGGTGGAGAGACCCAGAAATGCATTTGGGAACTCAGAAATTGATTTAAGAAGCCAAAAGTGGTCCGAGGGAACCAAAAATTGGCTGAGGAAATAAGAAATCGATTGAGGAATGCAAAAAAGGATTGAGGAAACCAAAAAATGGATGGAGGAACCCAAAAATCGATTGAGAAAGACAAAAATGGTCCGAGGGAACCAAAAATGGGTTGAGGAATAAAAAAATGGATTTAAGAACACAAAAATGGATTGAGAAACTCAAAAATGGATTCAGGAATCCCAAAATTGGCTTAGGAAATCAAAAATGGATTGAGGAATCCAAAAATAGTTTTAAGAAAGCAAAAACGGGCTGAGGAAATAAAAAATGGATTGAGGAACCCAGAAATGGGCTGAGGAACCCAAAAATTGGTGGAGGGACCCAAAATGAGCCGAGGGAACCAAAAATTGATGGAGAGCTCAAAAAATCGTCTGAGGAAATTAAAAATAGTTTGAAAGACCCAAAAATGGATTGAGGGACCCAAAAATGGATTGAGGAACTAGAAAATGGTTTGAGGAACCCAAAAATGGATTTAGAAACGCAAAAATGGTAGGAAACCAAAAATGGGCGGAGGAAATAAAAAATGGATTGAGGAACCCAGAAATGGGCTGAGGAACACAAAAATGGGCGGAGGGACCCAAAATGGGCGGAGGGGCACAAGAATGGGTGGAGGGATCCAAAAATGGATTGAGGAACCCGAAAATGGTTTGAGGAACCCGAAAATGGTTTGAGGAACCCAAAAACGGACTTAGGAACCCAGAAATGGGCTGAGGAACCCAGAAATAGGTAGAGGTACGCAATAATGGGCCGAGGGACCCAAAAATGGGCTTACAAACCCAAAAAAGGATTGAGGAACCCAAAAATCAGCCGAGGGCCCAAAAATGGATTGAGGATACGAAAAATGGATTGATGAACACAAAAACAGATTTAAGAATGCAAAAATGGGCTGTGGAAATCAAAAATAAATTCAAAAAAACAGAAATGGGCTGAGGAAACCAAAAACGGGCAGAGGGATCCAAAAATGGGCGGAGGGACCCAAAAATGGGCCAAGGGATTC
Organism: Dromococcyx pavoninus; assembly: GCA_033558185.1. Taxonomy (NCBI): domain Eukaryota; kingdom Metazoa; phylum Chordata; class Aves; order Cuculiformes; family Neomorphidae; genus Dromococcyx; species Dromococcyx pavoninus. Next base: position 24,794 of record JAUMJL010001616.1, on the reverse strand, counting down.
GAAAATGGATTGAGGACACCAAAAATCGATTGAGGAAGCGAAAAATTGTTTGATGACACAAAAAATGGATTGAGGAACCCAAAAATGGGCTAAGGAAGTAGAAAATGGGTGGAGGGAACAAAAAAATGGCCGAGAGACCCAAAAATGGACTGAGGAAAACAAAAATGAATTTATGAACCCAAAAACAGATTTAAGAATGCAAAAATGACCTGTGGAAATCAAAAAAGGATTGAAAAACCCAGAAAAGGACTGAGGAAACAAAAAAAAGGGCGGAGGGACCGAAAAATGGGCGTCGGGACCCAAAAATGAATTGAGGAACCCGAAAATGGATTGAGGAAACCAAAACCCGATTGAGGAATGCAAAAATGGGCTGAGGAAACTAAAAATGAGCGAAGGGACCCAAAAATACACTGAGGGAACCAAAAATGGTCTGAGGAAATAAAAAATGGATTGAAAGATCCAAAAATATATTGAGGGACCCAAAAACGGACTGAGGAACGCTAAAATGGATTGAGAAAACCAAAAATGGATTGAGGAACGCAAAAATGGATTGAGGAACCCAAAAATGGACTTAGGAATGCAAAAATGAGCTGAGGAAATAAAAAATGGATTGAGGAACCCAGAAATGGGCTGAGGAAACCAAAAATGGGCGGAGGGACACAAAAATGGGCCGAGAGATCCAAAAATGGATTGAGGGCACCACAACTGTTCTGAGGAAATTAAAAATAGATTGAAAGACACAGAAATGGATTGAGAGACCCAAGAATGGATTGATGAACCCAAGAATGGATTGAGGAATCCAAAAATGGTCTGAGGAAACCAAAAATGGGCTCAGGAAACCAAAAATGGGTGGAGGGACCCAGAAAAGCATTTGGGAACTCAGAAATTGATTTAACAAGCCAAAAGTGGTCCGAGGGAACCAAAAATTGGCTGAGGAAATAAGAAATCGATTGAGGAATGCAAAAAAGGATTGAGGAAACCAAAAAATGGATGGAGGAACCCAAAAATCGATTGAGAAAGACAAAAATGGTCCGAGGGAACCAAAAATGGGTTGAGGAAATAAAAAATGGATATAAGGACACAAAAATGGATTGAGAAACCCAAAAATGGATTCAGGAATCCCAAAATTGGCTTAGGAAATCAAAAATGGATTGAGGAATCCAAAAATAGTTTTAAGAAAGCAAAAACGGGCTGAGGAAATAAAAAATGGATTGAGGAACCCAGAAATGGGCTGAGGAACCCAAAAATTGGTGGAGGGACCCAAAATGAGCCGAGGGAACCAAAAATTGATTGAGAGCTCAAAAAATCGTCTGAGGAAATTAAAAATAGTTTGAAAGACCCAAAAATGGATTGAGGGACCCAAAAATGGATTGAGGAACTAGAAAATGGTTTGAGGAACCCAAAAATGGATTTAGAAACGCAAAAATGGTAGGAAACCAAAAATGGGCGGAGGAAATAAAAAATGGATTGAGGAACCCAGAAATGGGCTGAGGAACACAAAAATGGGCGGAGGGACCCAAAAATGGGCGGAGGGGCACAAGAATGGGTGGAGGGATCCAAAAATGGATTGAGGAACCCGAAAATGGTTTGAGGAACCCAAAAACGGACTTAGGAACCCAGAAATGGGCTGAGGAACCCAGAAATAGGTAGAGGTACCCAATAATGGCCCGAGGGACCCAAAAATGGGCTTACAAACCCAAAAAAGGATTGAGGAACCCAAAAATGGGCCGAGGGCCCAAAAATGGATTGAGGATACGAAAAATGGATTGATGAACACAAAAACAGATTTAAGAATGCAAAAATGGGCTGTGGAAATCAAAAATAAATTGAAAAAAACAGAAATGGGCTGAGGAAACCAAAAACGGGCAGAGGGATCCAAAAATGGGCGGAGGGACCCAAAAATGGGCCAAGGGATTCGAAAATGGATTGAGGAAACCAAAAATCGATTGAGGAAGCGAAAAATTGTTTGATGACACAAAAAATGGATTGAGGAACCCAAAAATGGGCTAAGGAAGTAGAAAATGGGTGGAGGGAACAAAAAAATGGCCGAGAGACCCAAAAATGGACTGAGGAAAACAAAATGAATTTATGAACCCAAAAAAAGATTTAAGAATGCAAAAATGAGCTGTGGAAATCAAAAAAGGATTGAAAAACCCAGAAAAGGACTGAGGAAACAAAAAAAAGGGCGGAGGGACCGAAAAATGGGCGTCGGGACCCAAAAATGGATTGAGGAACCCGAAAATGGATTGAGGAAACCAAAAACCGATTGAGGAATGCAAAAATGGGCTGAGGAAACTAAAAATGAGCGAAGGGACCCAAAAATACACTGAGGGAACCAAAAATGGTCTGAGGAAATAAAAAATGGATTGAAAGATCCAAAAATATATTGAGGGACCCAAAAACAGACTGAGGAACCCTAAAATGGATTGAGAAAACCAAAAATGGATTGAGGAACGCAAAAATGGATTGAGGAACCCAAAAATGGACTTAGGAATGCAAAAATGAGCTGAGGAAATAAAAAATGGATTGAGGAACCCAGAAATGGGCTGAGGAAACCAAAAATGGGCGGAGGGACCCAAAAATGGGCCGAGAGACCCAAAAATGGATTGAGGGCACCACAACTGTTCTGAGGAAATTAAAAATAGATTGAAAGACACAGAAATGGATTGAGAGACCCAAAAATGGATTGATGAACCCAAGAATGGATTGAGGAATCCAAAAATGGTCTGAGGAAACCAAAAATGGGCTCAGGAAACCAAAAAATGGGTGGAGGGACACAGAAATGCATTTGGGAACTCAGAAATTGATTTAAGAAGCCAAAAGTGGTCCGAGGGAACCAAAAATTGGCTGAGGAAATAAGAAATCGATTGAGGAATGCAAAAAAGGTTTGAGGAAACCAAAAAATGGATGGAGGAACCCAAAAATCGATTGAGAAAGACAAAAATGGTCCGAGGGAACCAAAAATGGGTTGAGGAAATAAAAAATGGATATAAGGACACAAAAATGGATTGAGAAACCCAAAAATGGATTCAGGAATCCCAAAATTGGCTTAGGAAATAAAAAATGGATTGAGGAATCCAAAAATAGATTTAAGAAAGCAAAAACGGGCTGAGGAAATAAAAAATGGATTGAGGAACCCAGAAATGGGCTGAGGAACCCAAAAATTGGTGGAGGGACTCAAAATGAGCCGAGGGAACCAAAAATTGATTGAGAGCTCAAAAAATCGTCTGAGGAAATTAAAAATAGTTTGAAAGACCCAAAAATGGATTGAGGGACCCAAAAATGGATTGAGGAACTAGAAAATGGTTTGAGGAACCCAAAAATGGATTTAGAAACGCAAAAATGGTAGGAAACCAAAAATGGGCGGAGGAAATAAAAAATGGATTGAGGAACCCAGAAATGGGCTGAGGAACCCAAAAATTGGTGGAGGGACCCAAAAATGAGCCGAGGGACCCAAAAATTGATTGCGAGCTCAAAAAAAATCGTCTGAGGAAATTAAAAATAGTTTGAAAGACCCAAAAATGGATTGAGGGACCCAAAAATGGATTGAGGAAACCAAAAATGGATTGAGGAACTCAAAAATGGATTGAGGAAACCAAAAATCGATTGAGGAAGCCAAATATAGATTGATGACACCAAAAATGGATTGAGGAACACAAAAATGGGCTGAGGAAGTAAAAAATGGGTGGAGGGAACCAAAAAAATGGCCGAGGGATCCAAAAATGGATTGAGGAAACCAAAAATGGTTTGAGGAACCCAAAAATGGATTGAGGAAACCAAAAATGGACTTAGGAATGCAAAAATGAGCTGAGGAAATAGAAAATGGATTGAGGAACCCAGAAATGGGCTGAGGAACAGAAAAATGGGCGGAGGGACCCAAAAACGGGCCGAGGGACCCAACAATTGATTGAGGGCACAAGAAATGGGCTGAGGAAATTAAAAATAGTTTGAGAGACCCAAAAATGGAGAGAAGGACCCAAAAATGAATTGAGGAACGCAAAAATGGATTGAGGAAACCAAAAATGGACCGAGGGAACCAAAAATCGGCGGAGTGACCCAAAAATGGATTCAGGAAGCCAAAAATGGGCTTAGAAACCAAAAAATGGATTGAGGAATCCAAAAATGGATTGAGAAAATTAAAAATCGATTCAGGAAGTGAAAAATGGATTGATGACACCAAAAATGGATTGAGGAACACAAAAATGGGCAGAGGAAGTAGAAAATGGGTGGAGGGAACCAAAAAAATGGCCGAGAGACCCAAAAATGGATTGAGGAAACCCAGAATGGATTGATGAAACCAAAAACAGATTTAAGAATGCAAAAATGGGCTGTGGAACTCAAAAAAGGATTGAAATCCCAGAAATGGGCAGAGGAACCCAAAATTGGGCGGAGGGACCCAGAAATGGGCGGAGGGACTCAAAAATGGATTGAGGAACCCGAAAATGGATTGAGGAACCCGAAAATGGATTGAGGAACCCAAAAAAAACATTTAGGAATGCAAAAATGGGCTGAGGAAAGCAAAAATGAGTAAAGGGACCCAAAAATATATTGAGGGAACCAAAAATGGTCTGAGGAAATAAAAAATAGATTGAAAGACCCAAAAATATATTGAGGGACCCAAAAATGGATTGAGGAAACCTAAAATGGATTGAGGAAACCAAAAATGGGCTGAGGAAAGCAAAAATGCATTGAGGAAACCAAAAATGGACGTAGAAACACAAAAATGGGCTGAAAAAATAAAAAATGGATTGAGGAACCCAGAAATGGGCTGAGGAACACAAAACTGTGTGGAGGCACCCAAAAATGAGTCGAGGGACCCAAAAATTGATTGAGAGCTCAAAAAATGGTCTGAGGAAATTAAAAATAATTTGAAAGACCCAAAAATGGATTGAGGAAACCAAAAATGGGCCGAGGGATCCAAAAATGGGCGGAGGGACCCAAAAATGGATTCAGGAAGTAAAAAATGGGCTTAGAAACAAAAAAATGGATTGAGGAAACCAAAAATGGATTGAGGAAACGAAAAATCGATTCAGGAAGCGAAAAAAAGGATTGATGACAGCAAAAATGTATTGAGGAACAGAAAAATGGGTTGAGGAAAAAAAATGGATTGAAAGATCCAAAAATGTATTGAGGAAACCAAAAACGGATTGAGGAACCCAAAAATGGATTGAGGAACCCAATAATGGATTTAGGAACGCAAAAATGGGCTGAGGAAATAAAAAATGGATAGAGGAACCCAGAAATGGGCTGAGGAAACCAAAAATGGGCGGAGGGACCCAAAAATGGGCCGAGAGACCCAAAAATGGATTGAGGGCACCACAACTGTTCTGAGGAAATTAAAAATAGATTGAAAGACACAGAAATGGATTGAGAGACCCAAAAATGGATTGATGAACCCAAGAATGGATTGAGGAATCCAAAAATGGTCTGAGGAAACCAAAAATGGGCTCAGGAAACCAAAAATGGGTGGAGGGACCCAGAAATGCATTTGGGAACTCAGAAATTGATTTAAGAAGCCAAAAGTGGTCCGAGGGAACCAAAAATTGGCTGAGGAAATAAGAAATCGATTGAGGAATGCAAAAAAGGATTGAGGAAACCAAAAAATGGATGGAGGAACCCAAAAATCGATTGAGAAAGACAAAAATGGTCCGAGGGAACCAAAAATGGGTTGAGGAAATAAAAAATGGATATAAGGACACAAAAATGGATTGAGAAACCCAAAAATGGATTCAGGAATCCCAAAATTGGCTTAGGAAATCAAAAATGGATTGAGGAATCCAAAAATAGATTTAAGAAAGCAAAAACGGGCTGAGGAAATAAAAAATGGATTGAGGAACCCAGAAATGGGCTGAGGAACCCAAAAATTGGTGGAGGGACCCAAAAATGAGCCGAGGGACCCAAAAATTGATTGCGAGCTCAAAAAATCGTCTGAGGAAATTAAAAATAGTTTGAAAGACCCAAAAATGGATTGAGGGACCCAAAAATGGATTGAGGAAACCAAAAATGGATTGAGGAACTCAAAAATGGATTGAGGAAATCAAAAATCGATTGAGGAAGCCAAATATAGATTGATGACACCAAAAATGGATTGAGGAACACAAAAATAGGCTGAGGAAGTAAAAAATGGGTGGAGGGAACCAAAAAAATGGCCGAGGGATCCAAAAATGGATTGAGGAAACCAAAAATGGATTGAGGAACCCAAAAATGGATTGACGAAACCAAAAATGGACTTAGGAATGCAAAAATGAGCTGAGGAAATAGAAAATGGATTGAGGAACCCAGAACTGGGCTGAAGAACAGAAAAATGGGCGGAGGGACCCAAAAACGGGCCGAGGGACCCAACAATTGATTGAGGGCACAAGAAATGGGCTGAGGAAATTAAAAATAGTTTGAGAGACCCAAAAATGGAGAGAAGGACCCAAAAATGAATTGAGGAACCCAAAAATGGATTGAGGAAACCAAAAATGGACCGAGGGAACCAAAAATCGGCGGAGTGACCCAAAAATGGATTCAGGAAGCCAAAAATGGGCTTAGAAACCAAAAAATGCATTGAGGAACCCAAAAATGGATTGAGAAAATGAAAAATCGATTCAGGAAGTGCAAAAAGGATTGATGACATCAAAAATGGATTGAGGAACACAAAAATGGGCAGAGGAAGTAGAAAATGGGTGGAGGGAACCAAAAAAATGGCCGAGAGACCCAAAAATGGATTGAGGAAACCCAGAATGGATTGATGAAACCAAAAACAGATTTAAGAATGCAAAAATGGGCTGTGGAACTCAAAAAAGGATTGAAATCCCAGAAATGGGCAGAGGAACCCAAAATTGGGCGGAGGGACCCAGAAATGGGCGGAGGGACTCAAAAATGGATTGAGGAACCCGAAAATGGATTGAGGAACCCGAAAATGGATTGAGGAACCCAAAAAAAACATTTAGGAATGCAAAAATGGGCTGAGGAAAGCAAAAATGAGTAAAGGGACCCAAAAATATATTGAGGGAACCAAAAATGGTCTGAGGAAATAAAAAATAGATTGAAAGACCCAAAAATATATTGAGGGACCCAAAAATGGATTGAGGAAACCTAAAATGGATTGAGGAAACCAAAAATGGGCTGAGGAAAGCAAAAATGCATTGAGGAAACCAAAAATGGACGTAGAAACACAAAAATGGGCTGAAAAAATAAAAAATGGATTGAGGAACCCAGAAATGGGCTGAGGAACACAAAACTGTGTGGAGGCACCCAAAAATGAGTCGAGGGACCCAAAAATTGATTGAGAGCTCAAAAAATGGTCTGAGGAAATTAAAAATAATTTGAAAGACCCAAAAATGGATTGAGGAAACCAAAAATGGGCCGAGGGATCCAAAAATGGGCGGAGGGACCCAAAAATGGATTCAGGAAGTAAAAAATGGGCTTAGAAACAAAAAAATGGATTGAGGAAACCAAAAATGGATTGAGGAAACGAAAAATCGATTCAGGAAGCGAAAAAAAGGATTGATGACAGCAAAAATGTATTGAGGAACAGAAAAATGGGTTGAGGAAAAAAAATGGATTGAAAGATCCAAAAATGTATTGAGGAAACCAAAAACGGATTGAGGAACCCAAAAATGGATTGAGGAACCCAATAATGGATTTAGGAACGCAAAAATGGGCTGAGGAAATAAAAAATGGATAGAGGAACCCAGAAATGGGCTGAGGAAACCAAAAATGGGCGGAGGGACCCAAAAATGGGCCGAGAGACCCAAAAATGGATTGAGGGCACCACAACTGTTCTGAGGAAATTAAAAATAGATTGAAAGACACAGAAATGGATTGAGAGACCCAAAAATGGATTGATGAACCCAAGAATGGATTGAGGAATCCAAAAATGGTCTGAGGAAACCAAAAATGGGCTCAGGAAACCAAAAATGGGTGGAGGGACCCAGAAATGCATTTGGGAACTCAGAAATTGATTTAAGAAGCCAAAAGTGGTCCGAGGGAACCAAAAATTGGCTGAGGAAATAAGAAATCGATTGAGGAATGCAAAAAAGGATTGAGGAAACCAAAAAATGGATGGAGGAACCCAAAAATCGATTGAGAAAGACAAAAATGGTCCGAGGGAACCAAAAATGGGTTGAGGAAATAAAAAATGGATATAAGGACACAAAAATGGATTGAGAAACCCAAAAATGGATTCAGGAATCCCAAAATTGGCTTAGGAAATCAAAAATGGATTGAGGAATCCAAAAATAGATTTAAGAAAGCAAAAACGGGCTGAGGAAATAAAAAATGGATTGAGGAACCCAGAAATGGGCTGAGGAACCCAAAAATTGGTGGAGGGACCCAAAAATGAGCCGAGGGACCCAAAAATTGATTGCGAGCTCAAAAAATCGTCTGAGGAAATTAAAAATAGTTTGAAAGACCCAAAAATGGATTGAGGGACCCAAAAATGGATTGAGGAAACCAAAAATGGATTGAGGAACTCAAAAATGGATTGAGGAAATCAAAAATCGATTGAGGAAGCCAAATATAGATTGATGACACCAAAAATGGATTGAGGAACACAAAAATAGGCTGAGGAAGTAAAAAATGGGTGGAGGGAACCAAAAAAATGGCCGAGGGATCCAAAAATGGATTGAGGAAACCAAAAATGGATTGAGGAACCCAAAAATGGATTGACGAAACCAAAAATGGACTTAGGAATGCAAAAATGAGCTGAGGAAATAGAAAATGGATTGAGGAACCCAGAACTGGGCTGAAGAACAGAAAAATGGGCGGAGGGACCCAAAAACGGGCCGAGGGACCCAACAATTGATTGAGGGCACAAGAAATGGGCTGAGGAAATTAAAAATAGTTTGAGAGACCCAAAAATGGAGAGAAGGACCCAAAAATGAATTGAGGAACCCAAAAATGGATTGAGGAAACCAAAAATGGACCGAGGGAACCAAAAATCGGCGGAGTGACCCAAAAATGGATTCAGGAAGCCAAAAATGGGCTTAGAAACCAAAAAATGCATTGAGGAACCCAAAAATGGATTGAGAAAATGAAAAATCGATTCAGGAAGTGCAAAAAGGATTGATGACATCAAAAATGGATTGAGGAACACAAAAATGGGCAGAGGAAGTAGAAAATGGGTGGAGGGAACCAAAAAAATGGCCGAGAGACCCAAAAATGGATTGAGGAAACCCAGAATGGATTGATGAAACCAAAAACAGATTTAAGAATGCAAAAATGGGCTGTGGAACTCAAAAAAGGATTGAAATCCCAGAAATGGGCAGAGGAACCCAAAATTGGGCGGAGGGACCCAGAAATGGGCGGAGGGACTCAAAAATGGATTGAGGAACCCGAAAATGGATTGAGGAACCCGAAAATGGATTGAGGAACCCAAAAAAAACATTTAGGAATGCAAAAATGGGCTGAGGAAAGCAAAAATGAGTAAAGGGACCCAAAAATATATTGAGGGAACCAAAAATGGTCTGAGGAAATAAAAAATAGATTGAAAGACCCAAAAATATATTGAGGGACCCAAAAATGGATTGAGGAAACCTAAAATGGATTGAGGAAACCAAAAATGGGCTGAGGAAAGCAAAAATGCATTGAGGAAACCAAAAATGGACGTAGAAACACAAAAATGGGCTGAAAAAATAAAAAATGGATTGAGGAACCCAGAAATGGGCTGAGGAACACAAAACTGTGTGGAGGCACCCAAAAATGAGTCGAGGGACCCAAAAATTGATTGAGAGCTCAAAAAATGGTCTGAGGAAATTAAAAATAATTTGAAAGACCCAAAAATGGATTGAGGAAACCAAAAACGGGCCGAGGGATCCAAAAATGGGCGGAGGGACCCAAAAATGGATTCAGGAAGTAAAAAATGGGCTTAGAAACAAAAAAATGGATTGAGGAAACCAAAAATGGATTGAGGAAACGAAAAATCGATTCAGGAAGCGAAAAAAAGGATTGATGACAGCAAAAATGGATTGAGGAACAGAAAAATGGGTTGAGGAAAAAAAATGGATTGAAAGATCCAAAAATGTATTGAGGAAACCAAAAACGGATTGAGGAACCCAAAAATGGATTGAGGAACCCAATAATGGATTTAGGAACGCAAAAATGGGCTGAGGAAATAAAAAATGGATAGAGGAACCCAGAAATGGGCTGAGGAAACCAAAAATGGGCGGAGGGACCCAAAAATGGGCCGAGAGACCCAAAAATGGATTGAGGGCACCACAACTGTTCTGAGGAAATTAAAAATAGATTGAAAGACACAGAAATGGATTGAGAGACCCAAAAATGGATTGATGAACCCAAGAATGGATTGAGGAATCCAAAAATGGTCTGAGGAAACCAAAAATGGGCTCAGGAAACCAAAAATGGGTGGAGGGACCCAGAAATGCATTTGGGAACTCAGAAATTGATTTAAGAAGCCAAAAGTGGTCCGAGGGAACCAAAAATTGGCTGAGGAAATAAGAAATCGATTGAGGAATGCAAAAAAGGATTGAGGAAACCAAAAAATGGATGGAGGAACCCAAAAATCGATTGAGAAAGACAAAAATGGTCCGAGGGAACCAAAAATGGGTTGAGGAAATAAAAAATGGATATAAGGACACAAAAATGGATTGAGAAACCCAAAAATGGATTCAGGAATCCCAAAATTGGCTTAGGAAATCAAAAATGGATTGAGGAATCCAAAAATAGATTTAAGAAAGCAAAAACGGGCTGAGGAAATAAAAAATGGATTGAGGAACCCAGAAATGGGCTGAGGAACCCAAAAATTGGTGGAGGGACCCAAAAATGAGCCGAGGGACCCAAAAATTGATTGCGAGCTCAAAAAATCGTCTGAGGAAATTAAAAATAGTTTGAAAGACCCAAAAATGGATTGAGGGACCCAAAAATGGATTGAGGAAACCAAAAATGGATTGAGGAACTCAAAAATGGATTGAGGAAATCAAAAATCGATTGAGGAAGCCAAATATAGATTGATGACACCAAAAATGGATTGAGGAACACAAAAATAGGCTGAGGAAGTAAAAAATGGGTGGAGGGAACCAAAAAAATGGCCGAGGGATCCAAAAATGGATTGAGGAAACCAAAAATGGATTGAGGAACCCAAAAATGGATTGATGAAACCAAAAATGGACTTAGGAATGCAAAAATGAGCTGAGGAAATAGAAAATGGATTGAGGAACCCAGAACTGGGCTGAAGAACAGAAAAATGGGCGGAGGGACCCAAAAACGGGCCGAGGGACCCAACAATTGATTGAGGGCACAAGAAATGGGCTGAGGAAATTAAAAATAGTTTGAGAGACCCAAAAATGGAGAGAAGGACCCAAAAATGAATTGAGGAACCCAAAAATGGATTGAGGAAACCAAAAATGGACCGAGGGAACCAAAAATCGGCGGAGTGACCCAAAAATGGATTCAGGAAGCCAAAAATGGGCTTAGAAACCAAAAAATGCATTGAGGAACCCAAAAATGGATTGAGAAAATGAAAAATCGATTCAGGAAGTGCAAAAAGGATTGATGACACCAAAAATGGATTGAGGAACACAAAAATGGGCAGAGGAAGTAGAAAATGGGTGGAGGGAACCAAAAAAATGGCCGAGAGACCCAAAAATGGATTGAGGAAACCCAGAATGGATTGATGAAACCAAAAACAGATTTAAGAATGCAAAAATGGGCTGTGGAACTCAAAAAAGGATTGAAATCCCAGAAATGGGCAGAGGAACCCAAAATTGGGCGGAGGGACCCAGAAATGGGCGGAGGGACTCAAAAATGGATTGAGGAACCCGAAAATGGATTGAGGAACCCGAAAATGGATTGAGGAACCCAAAAAAAACATTTAGGAATGCAAAAATGGGCTGAGGAAAGCAAAAATGAGTAAAGGGACCCAAAAATATATTGAGGGAACCAAAAATGGTCTGAGGAAATAAAAAATAGATTGAAAGACCCAAAAATATATTGAGGGACCCAAAAATGGATTGAGGAAACCTAAAATGGATTGAGGAAACCAAAAATGGGCTGAGGAAAGCAAAAATGCATTGAGGAAACCAAAAATGGACGTAGAAACACAAAAATGGGCTGAAAAAATAAAAAATGGATTGAGGAACCCAGAAATGGGCTGAGGAACACAAAACTGTGTGGAGGCACCCAAAAATGAGTCGAGGGACCCAAAAATTGATTGAGAGCTCAAAAAATGGTCTGAGGAAATTAAAAATAATTTGAAAGACCCAAAAATGGATTGAGGAAACCAAAAATGGGCCGAGGGATCCAAAAATGGGCGGAGGGACCCAAAAATGGATTCAGGAAGTAAAAAATGGGCTTAGAAACAAAAAAATGGATTGAGGAAACCAAAAATGGATTGAGGAAACGAAAAATCGATTCAGGAAGCGAAAAAAAGGATTGATGACAGCAAAAATGGATTGAGGAACAGAAAAATGGGTTGAGGAAAAAAAATGGATTGAAAGATCCAAAAATGTATTGAGGAAACCAAAAACGGATTAAGGAAACCAAAAACGGATTGAGGAACCCAAAAATGGATTGAGGAACCCAAAAATGGATTTAGGAACGCAAAAATGGGCTGAGGAAATAAAAAATGGATAGAGGAACCCAGAAATGGGCTGAGGAAACCAAAAATGGGCGGAGGGACCCAAAAATGGGCCGAGAGACCCAAAAATGGATTGAGGGCACCACAACTGTTCTGAGGAAATTAAAAATAGATTGAAAGACACAGAAATGGATTGAGAGACCCAAAAATGGATTGATGAACCCAAGAATGGATTGAGGAATCCAAAAACGGTCTGAGGAAACCAAAAATGGGCTCAGGAAACCAAAAATGGGTGGAGGGACCCAGAAATGCATTTGGGAACTCAGAAATTGATTTAAGAAGCCAAAAGTGGTCCGAGGGAAACAAAAATTGGCTGAGGAAATAAGAAATCGATTGAGGAAATAAAAAATGGATTTAAGAACACAAAAATGGATTGAGAAACCCAAAAATGGATTCAGGAATCCCAAAATTGGCTTAGGAAATCAAAAATGGATTGAGGAATCCAAAAATAGATTTAAGAAAGCAAAAACGGGCGGAGGAAATAAAAAATGGATTGAGGAACCCAGAAATGGGCTGAGGAACCCAAAAATTGGTGGAGGGACCCAAAATGAGCCGAGGGAACCAAAAATTGATTGAGAGCTCAAAAAATCGTCTGAGGAAATTAAAAATAGTTTGAAAGACCCAAAAATGGATTGAGGGACCCAAAAATGGATTGAGGAACTAGAAAATGGTTTGAGGAACCCAAAAATGGATTTAGAAACGCAAAAATGGTAGGAAACCAAAAATGGGCGGAGGAAATAAAAAATGGATTGAGGAACCCAGAAATGGGCTGAAAAACACAAAAATGGGCGGAGGGACCCAAAAATGGGCGGAGGGGCACAAGAATGGGTGGAGGGATCCAAAAATGGATTGAGGAACCCGAAAATGGTTTGAGGAACCCAAAAACGGACTTAGGAACCCAGAAATGGGCTGAGGAACCCAGAAATAGGTAGAGGTACCCAATAATGGGCCGAGGGACCCAAAAATGGGCTTACAAACCCAAAAAAGGATTGAGGAACCCAAAAATGGGCCGAGGGCCCAAAAATGGATTGAGGATACGAAAAATGGATTGATGAACACAAAAACAGATTTAAGAATGCAAAAATGGGCTGTGGAAATCAAAAATAAATTGAAAAAACCAGAAATGGGCTGAGGAAACCAAAAACGGGCAGAGGGATCCAAAAATGGGCGGAGGGACCCAAAAATGGGCCAAGGGATTCGAAAATGGATTGAGGAAACCAAAAATCGATTGAGGAAGCGAAAAATTGTTTGATGACACAAAAAATGGATTGAGGAACCCAAAAATGGGCTAAGGAAGTAGAAAATGGGTGGAGGGAACAAAAAAATGGCCGAGAGACCCAAAAATGGACTGAGGAAAACAAAAATGAATTTATGAACCCAAAAACAGATTTAAGAATGCAAAAATGAGCTGTGGAAATCGAAAAAGGATTGAAAAACCCAGAAAAGGACTGAGGAAACAAAAAAAAGGGCGGAGGGACCGAAAAATGGGCGTCGGGACCCAAAAATGGATTGAGGAACCCGAAAATGGATTGAGGAAACCAAAAACCGATTGAGGAATGCAAAAATGGGCTGAGGAAACTAAAAATGAGCGAAGGGACCCAAAAATACACTGAGGGAACCAAAAATGGTCTGAGGAAATAAAAAATGGATTGAAAGATCCAAAAATATATTGAGGGACCCAAAAACAGACTGAGGAACCCTAAAATGGATTGAAAACCAAAAATGGATTGAGGAACGCAAAAATGGATTGAGGAACCCAAAAATGGACTTAGGAATGCAAAAATGAGCTGAGGAAATAAAAAATGGATTGAAAAACCCAGAAAAGGACTGAGGAAACAAAAAAAAGGGCGGAGGGACCGAAAAATGGGCGTCGGGACCCAAAAACGGATTAAGGAAACCAAAAACGGATTGAGGAACCCAAAATTGGATTGAGGAACCCAAAAATGGATTTAGGAACGCAAAAATGGGCTGAGGAAATAAAAAATGGATAGAGGAACCCAGAAATGGGCTGAGGAAACCAAAAATGGGCGGAGGGACCCAAAAATGGGCCGAGAGACCCAAAAATGGATTGAGGGCACCACAACTGTTCTGAGGAAATTAAAAATAGATTGAAAGACACAGAAATGGATTGAGAGACCCAAAAATGGATTGATGAACCCAAGAATGGATTGAGGAATCCAAAAATGGTCTGAGGAAACCAAAAATGGGCTCAGGAAACCAAAAATGGGTGGAGGGACCCAGAAATGCATTTGGGAACTCAGAAATTGATTTAACAAGCCAAAAGTGGTCCGAGGGAACCAAAAATTGGCTGAGGAAATAAGAAATCGTTTGAGGAATGCAAAAAAGGATTGAGGAAACCAAAAAATGGATGGAGGAACCCAAAAATCGATTGAGAAAGACAAAAATGGTCCGAGGGAACCAAAAAATGGGTTGAGGAAATAAAAAATGGATTTAAGAACACAAAAATGGATTGAGAAACCCAAAAATGGATTCAGGAAACCCAAAATTGGCTTAGGAAATCAAAAATGGATTGAGGAATCCAAAAATAGATTTAAGAAAGCAAAAACGGGCTGAGGAAATAAAAAATGGATTGAGGAACCCAGAAATGGGCTGAGGAACCCAAAAATTGGTGGAGGGACCCAAAATGAGCCGAGGGAACCAAAAATTGATTGAGAGCTCAAAAAATCGTCTGAGGAAATTAAAAATAGTTTGAAAGACCCAAAAATGGATTGAGGGACCCAAAAATGGATTGAGGAACTAGAAAATGGTTTGAGGAACCCAAAAATGGATTTAGAAACGCAAAAATGGTAGGAAACCAAAAATGGGCGGAGGAAATAAAAAATGGATTGAGGAACCCAGAAATGGGCTGAGGAACCCAAAAATGGGCCGAGGGCCCAAAAATGGATTGAGGATACGAAAAATGGATTGATGAACACAAAAACAGGTTTAAGAATGCAAAAATGGGCTGTGGAAATCAAAAATAAATTGAAAAAACCAGAAATGGGCTGAGGAAACCAAAAACGGGCAGAGGGATCCAAAAATGGGCGGAGGGACCCAAAAATGGGCCAAGGGATTCGAAAATGGATTGAGGAAACCAAAAATCGATTGAGGAAGCGAAAAATTGTTTGATGACACAAAAAATGGATTGAGGAACCCAAAAATGGGCTAAGGAAGTAGAAAATGGGTGGAGGGAACAAAAAAATGGCCGAGAGACCCAAAAATGGACTGAGGAAAACAAAAATGAATTTATGAACCCAAAAACAGATTTAAGAATGCAAAAATGAGCTGTGGAAATCGAAAAAGGATTGAAAAACCCAGAAAAGGACTGAGGAAACAAAAAAAAGGGCGGAGGGACCGAAAAATGGGCGTCGGGACCCAAAAATGGATTGAGGAACCCGAAAATGGATTGAGGAAACCAAAAACCGATTGAGGAATGCAAAAATGGGCTGAGGAAACTAAAAATGAGCGAAGGGACCCAAAAATACACTGAGAGAACCAAAAATGGTCTGAGGAAATAAAAAATGGATTGAAAGATCCAAAAATATATTGAGGGACCCAAAAACAGACTGAGGAACCCTAAAATGGATTGAAAACCAAAAATGGATTGAGGAACGCAAAAATGGATTGAGGAACCCAAAAATGGACTTAGGAATGCAAAAATGAGCTGAGGAAATACAAAATGGATTGAAAAACCCAGAAAAGGACTGAGGAAACAAAAAAAAGGGCGGAGGGACCGAAAAATGGGCGTCGGGACCCAAAAACGGATTAAGGAAACCAAAAACGGATTGAGGAACCCAAAATTGGATTGAGGAACCCAAAAATGGATTTAGGAACGCAAAAATGGGCTGAGGAAATAAAAAATGGATAGAGGAACCCAGAAATGGGCTGAGGAAACCAAAAATGGGCGGAGGGACCCAAAAATGGGCCGAGAGACCCAAAAATGGATTGAGGGCACCACAACTGTTCTGAGGAAATTAAAAATAGATTGAAAGACACAGAAATGGATTGAGAGACCCAAAAATGGATTGATGAACCCAAGAATGGATTGAGGAATCCAAAAATGGTCTGAGGAAACCAAAAATGGGCTCAGGAAACCAAAAATGGGTGGAGGGACCCAGAAATGCATTTGGGAACTCAGAAATTGATTTAACAAGCCAAAAGTGGTCCGAGGGAACCAAAAATTGGCTGAGGAAATAAGAAATCGTTTGAGGAATGCAAAAAAGGATTGAGGAAACCAAAAAATGGATGGAGGAACCCAAAAATCGATTGAGAAAGACAAAAATGGTCCGAGGGAACCAAAAAATGGGTTGAGGAAATAAAAAATGGATTTAAAAACACAAAAATGGATTGAGAAACCCAAAAATGGATTCAGGAAACCCAAAATTGGCTTAGGAAATCAAAAATGGATTGAGGAATCCAAAAATAGATTTAAGAAAGCAAAAACGGGCTGAGGAAATAAAAAATGGATTGAGGAACCCAGAAATGGGCTGAGGAACCCAAAAATTGGTGGAGGGACCCAAAATGAGCCGAGGGAACCAAAAATTGATTGAGAGCTCAAAAAATCGTCTGAGGAAATTAAAAATAGTTTGAAAGACCCAAAAATGGATTGAGGGACCCAAAAATGGATTGAGGAACTAGAAAATGGTTTGAGGAACCCAAAAATGGATTTAGAAACGCAAAAATGGTAGGAAACCAAAAATGGGCGGAGGAAATAAAAAATGGATTGAGGAACCCAGAAATGGGCTGAGGAACCCAAAAATGGGCCGAGGGCCCAAAAATGGATTGAGGATACGAAAAATGGATTGATGAACACAAAAACAGATTTAAGAATGCAAAAATGGGCTGTGGAAATCAAAAATAAATTGAAAAAACCAGAAATGGGCTGAGGAAACCAAAAACGGGCAGAGGGATCCAAAAATGGGCGGAGGGACCCAAAAATGGGCCAAGGGATTCGAAAATGGATTGAGGAAACCAAAAATCGATTGAGGAAGCGAAAAATTGTTTGATGACACAAAAAATGGATTGAGGAACCCAAAAATGGGCTAAGGAAGTAGAAAATGGGTGGAGGGAACAAAAAAATGGCCGAGAGACCCAAAAATGGACTGAGGAAAACAAAAATGAATTTATGAACCCAAAAACAGATTTAAGAATGCAAAAATGAGCTGTGGAAATCGAAAAAGGATTGAAAAACCCAGAAAAGGACTGAGGAAACAAAAAAAAGGGCGGAGGGACCGAAAAATGGGCGTCGGGACCCAAAAATGGATTGAGGAACCCGAAAATGGATTGAGGAAACCAAAAACCGATTGAGGAATGCAAAAATGGGCTGAGGAAACTAAAAATGAGCGAAGGGACCCAAAAATACACTGAGGGAACCAAAAATGGTCTGAGGAAATAAAAAATGGATTGAAAGATCCAAAAATATATTGAGGGACCCAAAAACAGACTGAGGAACCCTAAAATGGATTGAAAACCAAAAATGGATTGAGGAACGCAAAAATGGATTGAGGAACCCAAAAATGGACTTAGGAATGCAAAAATGAGCTGAGGAAATAAAAAATGGATTGAAAAACCCAGAAAAGGACTGAGGAAACAAAAAAAAAGGGCGGAGGGACCGAAAAATGGGCGTCGGGACCCAAAAACGGATTAAGGAAACCAAAAACGGATTGAGGAACCCAAAATTGGATTGAGGAACCCAAAAATGGATTTAGGAACGCAAAAATGGGCTGAGGAAATAAAAAATGGATAGAGGAACCCAGAAATGGGCTGAGGAAACCAAAAATGGGCGGAGGGACCCAAAAATGGGCCGAGAGACCCAAAAATGGATTGAGGGCACCACAACTGTTCTGAGGAAATTAAAAATAGGTTGAAAGACACAGAAATGGATTGAGAGACCCAAAAATGGATTGATGAACCCAAGAATGGATTGAGGAATCCAAAAATGGTCTGAGGAAACCAAAAATGGGCTCAGGAAACCAAAAATGGGTGGAGGGACACAGAAATGCATTTGGGAACTCAGAAATTGATTTAACAAGCCAAAAGTGGTCCGAGGGAACCAAAAATTGGCTGAGGAAATAAGAAATCGATTGAGGAATGCAAAAAAGGATTGAGGAAACCAAAAAATGGATGGAGGAACCCAAAAATCGATTGAGAAAGACAAAAATGGTCCGAGGGAACCAAAAATGGGTTGAGGAATAAAAAAATGGATTTAAGAACACAAAAATGGATTGAGAAACCCAAAAATGGATTCAGGAATCCCAAAATTGGCTTAGGAAATCAAAAATGGATTGAGGAATCCAAAAATAGATTTAAGAAAGCAAAAACGGGCTGAGGAAATAAAAAATGGATTGAGGAACCCAGAAATGGGCTGAGGAACCCAAAAATTGGTGGAGGGACCCAAAATGAGCCGAGGGAACCAAAAATTGATTGAGAGCTCAAAAAATCGTCTGAGGAAATTAAAAATAGTTTGAAAGACCCAAAAATGGATTGAGGGACCCAAAAATGGATTGAGGAACTAGAAAATGGATTGAGGAAACCAAAAATCGATTGAGGAAGCCAAATATAGATTGATGACACCAAAAATGGGTTGAGGAACACAAAAATGGGCTGAGGAATTAAAAAATGGGTGGAGGGAACCAAAAAAATGGCCGAGGGATCCAAAAATGGATTGAGGAAACCAAAAATGGATTGAGGAACCCAAAAATGGATTGAGGAAACCAAAAATGGACTTAGGAATGCAAAAATGAGCTGAGGAAATAGAAAATGGATTGAGGAACCCAGAAATGGGCTGAGGAACACAAAAATGGGCAGAGGAAGTAGAAAATGGGTGGAGGGAACCAAAAAAATGGCCGAGAGACCCAAAAATGGATTGAGGAAACCCAGAATGGATTGATGAAACCAAAAACAGATTTAAGAATGCAAAAATGGGCTGTGGAACTCAAAAAAGGATTGAAATCCCAGAAATGGGCAGAGGAACCCAAAATTGGGCGGAGGGACCCAGAAATGGGCGGAGGGACTCAAAAATGGATTGAGGAACCCGAAAATGGATTGAGGAACCTGAAAATGGATTGAGGAACCCAAAAAAAACATTTAGGAATGCAAAAACGGGCTGAGGAAAGCAAAAATGAGTAAAGGGACCCAAAAATATATTGAGGGAACCAAAAATGGTCTGAGGAAATAAAAAATAGATTGAAAGACCCAAAAATATATTGAGGGACCCAAAAATGGATTGAGGAAACCTAAAATGGATTGAGGAAACCAAAAATGGGCTGAGGAAAGCAAAAATGCATTGAGGAAACCAAAAATGGACGTAGAAACACAAAAATGGGCTGAAAAAATAAAAAATGGATTGAGGAACCCAGAAATGGGCTGAGGAACACAAAACTGTGTGGAGGCACCCAAAAATGAGTCGAGGGACCCAAAAATTGATTGAGAGCTCAAAAAATGGTCTGAGGAAATTAAAAATAATTTGAAAGACCCAAAAATGGATTGAGGAAACCAAAAATGGGCCGAGGGATCCAAAAATGGGCGGAGGGACCCAAAAATGGATTCAGGAAGTAAAAAATGGGCTTAGAAACAAAAAAATGGATTGAGGAAACCAAAAATGGATTGAGGAAACGAAAAATCGATTCAGGAAGCGAAAAAAAGGATTGATGACAGCAAAAATGGATTGAGGAACAGAAAAATGGGTTGAGGAAAAAAAATGGATTGAAAGATCCAAAAATGTATTGAGGAAACCAAAAACGGATTAAGGAAACCAAAAACGGATTGAGGAACCCAAAAATGGATTGAGGAACCCAAAAATGGATTTAGGAACGCAAAAATGGGCTGAGGAAATAAAAAATGGATAGAGGAACCCAGAAATGGGCTGAGGAAACCAAAAATGGGCGGAGGGACCCAAAAATGGGCCGAGAGACCCAAAAATGGATTGAGGGCACCACAACTGTTCTGAGGAAATTAAAAATAGATTGAAAGACACAGAAATGGATTGAGAGACCCAAAAATGGATTGATGAACCCAAGAATGGATTGAGGAATCCAAAAATGGTCTGAGGAAACCAAAAATGGGCTCAGGAAACCAAAAATGGGTGGAGGGACCCAGAAATGCATTTGGGAACTCAGAAATTGATTTAAGAAGCCAAAAGTGGTCCGAGGGAAACAAAAATTGGCTGAGGAAATAAGAAATCGATTGAGGAATGCAAAAAAGGATTGAGGAAACCAAAAAATGGATGGAGGAACCCAAAAATCGATTGAGAAAGACAAAAATGGTCCGAGGGAACCAAAAATGGGTTGAGGAAATAAAAAATGGATTTAAGAACACAAAAATGGATTGAGAAACCCAAAAATGGATTCAGGAATCCCAAAATTGGCTTAGGAAATCAAAAATGGATTGAGGAATCCAAAAATAGATTTAAGAAAGCAAAAACGGGCGGAGGATTTAAAAAATGGATTGAGGAACCCAGAAATGGGCTGAGGAACCCAAAAATTGGTGGAGGGACCCAAAATGAGCCGAGGGAACCAAAAATTGATTGCGAGCTCAAAAAATCGTCTGAGGAAATTAAAAATAGTTTGAAAGACCCAAAAATGGATTGAGGGACCCAAAAATGGATTGAGGAACTAGAAAATGGTTTGAGGAACCCAAAAATGGGCGGAGGGACCCAAAAATGGGCGGAGGGGCACAAGAATGGGTGGAGGGATCCAAAAATGGATTGAGGAACCCGAAAATGGTTTGAGGAACCCAAAAACGGACTTAGGAACCCAGAAATGGGCTGAGGAACCCAGAAATAGGTAGAGGTACCCAATAATGGGCCGAGGGACCCAAAAATGGGCTTACAAACCCAAAAAAGGATTGAGGAACCCAAAAATGGGCCGAGGGCCCAAAAATGGATTGAGGATACGAAAAATGGATTGATGAACACAAAAACAGATTTAAGAATGCAAAAATGGGCTGTGGAAATCAAAAATAAATTGAAAAAACCAGAAATGGGCTGAGGAAACCAAAAACGGGCAGAGGGATCCAAAAATGGGCGGAGGGACCCAAAAATGGGCCAAGGGATTCGAAAATGGATTGAGGAAACCAAAAATCGATTGAGGAAGCGAAAAATTGTTTGATGACACAAAAAATGGATTGAGGAACCCAAAAATGGGCTAAGGAAGTAGAAAATGGGTGGAGGGAACAAAAAAATGGCCGAGAGACCCAAAAATGGACTGAGGAAAACAAAAATGAATTTATGAACCCAAAAACAGATTTAAGAATGCAAAAATGACCTGTGGAAATAAAAAAAGGATTGAAAAACCCAGAAATGGTCTGAGGAAACAAAAAAAAGGGCGGAGGGACCGAAAAATGGGCGTCGGGACCCAAAAATGGATTGAGGAACCCGAAAATGGATTGAGGAAACCAAAAACCGATTGAGGAATGCAAAAATGGGCTGAGGAAACTAAAAATGAGCGAAGGGACCCAAAAATACACTGAGGGAACCAAAAATGGTCTGAGGAAATAAAAAATGGATTGAAAGATCCAAAAATATATTGAGGGACCCAAAAACAGACTGAGGAACCCTAAAATGGATTGAAAACCAAAAATGGATTGAGGAACGCAAAAATGGATTGAGGAACCCAAAAATGGACTTAGGAATGCAAAAATGAGCTGAGGAAATAAAAAATGGATTGAAAAACCCAGAAAAGGACTGAGGAAACAAAAAAAAGGGCGGAGGGACCGAAAAATGGGCGTCGGGACCCAAAAACGGATTAAGGAAACCAAAAACGGATTGAGGAACCCAAAATTGGATTGAGGAACCCAAAAATGGATTTAGGAACGCAAAAATGGGCTGAGGAAATAAAAAATGGATAGAGGAACCCAGAAATGGGCTGAGGAAACCAAAAATGGGCGGAGGGACCCAAAAATGGGCCGAGAGACCCAAAAATGGATTGAGGGCACCACAACTGTTCTGAGGAAATTAAAAATAGATTGAAAGACACAGAAATGGATTGAGAGACCCAAAAATGGATTGATGAACCCAAGAATGGATTGAGGAATCCAAAAATGGTCTGAGGAAACCAAAAATGGGCTCAGGAAACCAAAAATGGGTGGAGGGACCCAGAAATGCATTTGGGAACTCAGAAATTGATTTAACAAGCCAAAAGTGGTCCGAGGGAACCAAAAATTGGCTGAGGAAATAAGAAATCGATTGAGGAATGCAAAAAAGGATTGAGGAAACCAAAAAATGGATGGAGGAACCCAAAAATCGATTGAGAAAGACAAAAATGGTCCGAGGGAACCAAAAATGGGTTGAGGAAATAAAAAATGGATTTAAGAACACAAAAATGGATTGAGAAACCCAAAAATGGATTCAGGAATCCCAAAATTGGCTTAGGAAATCAAAAATGGATTGAGGAATCCAAAAATAGATTTAAGAAAGCAAAAACGGGCTGAGGAAATAAAAAATGGATTGAGGAACCCATAAATGGGCTGAGGAACCCAAAAATTGGTGGAGGGACCCAAAATGAGCCGAGGGACCGAAAAATTGATTGCGAGCTCAAAAAATCGTCTGAGGAAATTAAAAATAGTTTGAAAGACCCAAAAATGGATTGAGGGACCCAAAAATGGATTGAGGAAACCAAAAATGGATTGAGGAACTCAAAAATGGATTGAGGAACCCAGAAATGGGCTGAGGAACACAAAAATGGGCGGAGGGACCCAAAAATGGGCGGAGGGGCACAAGAATGGGTGAAGGGATCCAAAAATGGATTGAGGAACCCGAAAATGGTTTGAGGAACCCAAAAACGGACTTAGGAACCCAGAAATGGGCTGAGGAACCCAGAAATAGGTAGAGGTACCCAATAATGGGCCGAGGGACCCAAAAATGGGCTTACGAACCCAAAAAAGGATTGAGGAACCCAAAAATGGGCCGAGGGCCCAAAAATGGATTGAGGATACGAAAAATGGATTGATGAACACAAAAACAGATTTAAGAATGCAAAAATGGGCTGTGGAAATCAAAAATAAATTGAAAAAACCAGAAATGGGCTGAGGAAACCAAAAACGGGCAGAGGGATCCAAAAATGGGCGGAGGGACCCAAAAATGGGCCAAGGGATTCGAAAATGGATTGAGGAAACCAAAAATCGACTGAGGAAGCGAAAAATTGTTTGATGACACAAAAAATGGATTGAGGAACCCAAAAATGGGCTAAGGAAGTAGAAAATGGGTGGAGTGAACAAAAAAATGGCCGAGAGACCCAAAAATGGACTGAGGAAAACAAAAATGAATTTATGAACCCAAAAACAGATTTAAGAATGCAAAAATGAGCTGTGGAAATCAAAAAAGGATTGAAAAACCCAGAAATGGTCTGAGGAAACAAAAAAAAGGGCGGAGGGACCGAAAAATGGGCGTCGGGACCCAAAAATGGATTGAGGAACCCGAAAATGGATTGAGGAAACCAAAAACCGATTGAGGAATGCAAAAATGGGCTGAGGAAACTAAAAATGAGCGAAGGGACCCAAAAATACACTGAGGGAACCAAAAATGGTCTGAGGAAATAAAAAATGGATTGAAAGATCCAAAAATATATTGAGGGACCCAAAAACGGACTGAGGAACCCTAAAATGGATTGAGAAAACCAAAAATGGATTGAGGAACGCAAAAATGGATTGAGGAACCCAAAAATGGACTTAGGAATGCAAAAATGAGCTGAGGAAATAAAAAATGGATTGAGGAACCCAGAAATGGGCTGAGGAAACCAAAAATGGGCGGAGGGACCCAAAAATGGGCCGAGAGATCCAAAAATGGATTGAGGGCACCACAACTGTTCTGAGGAAATTAAAAATAGATTGAAAGACACAGAAATGGATTGAGAGACCCAAAAATGGATTGATGAACCCAAGAATGGATTGAGGAATCCAAAAATGGTCTGAGGAAACCAAAAATGGGCTCAGGAAACCAAAAATGGGTGGAGGGACCCAGAAATGCATTTGGGAACTCAGAAATTGATTTAACAAGCCAAAAGTGGTCCGAGGGAACCAAAAATTGGCTGAGGAAATAAGAAATCGATTGAGGAATGCAAAAAAGGATTGAGGAAACCAAAAAATGGATGGAGGAACCCAAAAATCGATTGAGAAAGACAAAAATGGTCCGAGGGAACCAAAAATGGGTTGAGGAAATAAAAAATGGATTTAAGAACACAAAAATGGATTGAGAAACCCAAAAATGGATTCAGGAATC